>CM033279.1:2988497-3122702 GCA_019343175.1 Oedothorax gibbosus
AAATGATGTGCTTATGAAATGAATTGTAGAAATTGCTTTTATTTATGACATTAATTGATTTAATACCATTATTAATCCTTTAAATATAACTACTCTTTATTTTACATGTAGAATTGCAAATTTTTTATGAATAATATCAATATAATACCAAAATGAATATGTATTAATAATATGTCGATTTTCGTAATTTATCCATTTTTTTTTACATAAATCACGACCTCAAGTAAAATAATATTAGAAGAATTGCAATATTGGACCTTTAATGTGTTGAATACACTACATACCTGGCATGTCGATGCGTTTTATAATAAATGTCCAAAATGTTCTTACAATTGAAAAATGTATATTGTAATTTTTTATAAAATAATTTGGCTTGTTATCAAAAGTCAATTCTAATTAAGGATGTCCCTTGTGTAACTCTTTAATCAAAATTACCCTAACCAAACCAATTCTTGAATGAAAATGCAATGCATTTTAGTAAAAAGTTATGCTTAATAATTAATTCGAGTTTAGCTTTAGGAGAAAAAAAATGGGTTTTGAATTGCAGAAAAGTTCTATATAGAGCATATCTATTTGGTTTTGAGATTGTGACATATTCTTAATAAACTTTTTTCATGAAGAACTTACTTAGTCTATAGAAGATGTTTAAATGGGCACAAATAGAACTTTTAAAAAAAAATTCTTACTAAAAACACATTTCATGTTTAATGGCTGCAGTGGTGTGGTGATTAGCATGACTGAGTGCAGACCCAGGTTCAAATACGAGTCTGGTTATGAGTCCGGGGTTTGAATTCCTAACTGCGCAAGTTCTACTGCTGAGCTTGTGACTCAACGATAGGGTTTCACATCAGTTTGCCCAACCAGAGCATCTCGTTGCAATGCACACCATTGGCCCACGTCTTATGCAACTAAAATTATGTCAGGCCAAGAGCTGTCACAACTCTGAGTTTAGCTGGCTATATTTGTATGGTCCCCACTTCCTTTTTTTCATCCTTTTGAGCTTAATAAATGAGTACCAAGTGTGCTTGGGAAGTGAAGGGGGGAAATAAATTGGTTTGTGTATTTTTTTTTGTACAATGGGCTTGTTTCACGAGGGATCTGGCAACAGCTCCACGGTCTTGTTTTCATTTTTCTCAAATTACTTTTGCCTTGGTATTCCAAATTGAGTTTTCTAAGAATATTTTAGTTGTTATTTTTTTTAAAATTCCAACTTCTTTCAATGCAAGTTTTCCTCGATAAATGATTTTAACAACCAACAGCACAGCAAGAAGTTGTAATTTTAAAATATAACAACTAAAATAACTTATTCTTAGAAAACTCAATTTCGAATATCAACAAAAGTAATTCGAGAAAAATGAAAACAAGACCGCAAAGCTGTTGCTAGATCCTATGTGAAACAAGCCCATTATTTATTTTATACAATTATTAAGCTGGTTTTATTTATATGGGCCCATGTCTCTTTATCCTCAAGGAGGAATGACAGCAGGTCTCCAAACCAAAGTGCATCTGTGGTGGTGTGTGTAATCCAATGGAGGAAAAATGATTGTCTTAGCCATATTACTCTGGCTATATTGAATATGATTACAAACGGTTTTTATAAATGTTGTAAATTGGTTCTATAGTCCCACTTTTTGAATTGGGTTTGAATATTCTGTTGCAACTTTGTTTAAAAATTTAATAAATACTCAAACCAATTTAAAAAAGTGGGATTATAGAGCCAAGTCAGCAACACATAAATTTTTTTTGTAAAAATATCCAATACAGCCGGAGAAATGTGGCTTAGAAAATCATTCCCCCCCCCCCCATTGGATTAATATAGGTGCCTTTGGTTTAGAGACCTGCCGTCAGTCCCCCTTAAGGGGGAATGGGCGCGCTGAACAGAGGGTCTCCAAACTCAAGTGCCTCAGTGTTAATCCAATGGCGAAAAAAACTATTTTCTCTGCCACATTTCTCCGGCTGTATTGAATATTTTTACAAACGGTTTTTTTTTAATAATAAATGTATGTAACTTACAGGTCTCTATCTTCCCGTTTTTTGAAATTGCTTCGAATATTTTTGTGTAAAATTATTTATTGAAAATTAAAAAAAAATATTCGAACCCATTTCAAAAATTGGGAAGGTCGGGACCTGTAAGTCAGCTACATTTATCACGTAAAAAAATCTGCTTGTAAAAATATTCAATACAGCCGGAAAATGTGGCAGAGAAAATATTTTTTTTTAAAAATGTACACTGGTATGCTTGGGAAGTTGACTATAAAAGTAAATCTTAAACTCTTATTTTTATATATAAATTTATTATAAATTCTAAATCTCAGTATTAATTAAAAAAAAAGTGTGCGAATTATTGAATCGCTTTTTAAAAACAAAACCCAGGAGGTATATTTTGAAAGTGAAAATACAAAGAATACAGTCCTACTTTTCAGATGCCCTTGTACTTAAGAAACCCCAAAAGGGTGTTATCTTTTTTTCCGCACTTATTGCTTCATTTAGGCTGATAGAAAACTGTTTCCTATCTTATCTCTTTGTCTGTGTAGATAATAATGCTGCATCATCTCTCTATTATCCAATATTTATCAGCTTATAATCAGCTACAATTGACAATAAAAAAAAGGAATAGTCTTGAAATCTTTGTGTGTTACGTCCTTGGTAATCTCTTACCAGTTGTCAAAAGCATCAGAAAGATCGTCATTTTCCAGTGCTAATTGTTTATTTGGTTGTAGTTTATTTTTAAATTAAAACATTTAATTACACTATATATTTTATAAATTGAAACTAAAAGTATTGCATATAATAAATTTTTTTTGATTATAAATTTCAAAAAATATCAACAGATTTCACAAAACATTTTGAATATTAAGAGAAAATGCTCCTTTCTTTAAAACTAGGGGTGTACCAAACTTTTAATAAATCAATACACATTTAAAGGTTAATATATACCCTAAAGGTAATTTTAAAAACTTTAAAACCAAAAAGTTCTATGGTAGCTACTCATTGCGCATGCACGATTTTCTGAAAAACCTTATTATGACGTCCGACATGCACTAGGAACTTGTGTACCAAATTTGAAGTCTGTAGCTCATTTAGTTAGACCTGTTGAGTGATTTTAGACAGGTCTATTATTCAGTTCTTTCTTAATAACTCTCAGTTAATGTCTTGCCGATCCATCGAACAGTTCCCACGTTTCAATAGGCGTTTCAATAGGCGTCAATACATTCTTTCCCAGAGAAATTGCAGACGCAGCAGAGTTTGTTTTGACTTCTGATCCACTCTTCTCATGACCATTAAAAATAACCACTTTTTAATTAGACTTCGAGATGTAAGGTTGTGTGCTTTTTGTGGGAAGGTTGTATGCTCCGGACTCCGTCCCGTTAAATACTCTAACACCCGTATTCACCAGTCACGGGATTAATCCCGGATAACTTAATCCAGGTTTAGTACTCGAACTTCCTGATCCGAGCTTAATCCTCCTCCCGTATTCACCAGTCCCCGATTAAGTTATCCACAGGATGATCTTCCGGAAGTCGTCTCTCATTGGCTGAACATTATTTTGTGCTATTTTCGAGCCATTCTGAAGTAAAGTTTAAAAAAAACGAAGTGAAATAAATATGTTTGTTTACACTTTACTTGAGCCGAATGAACCCAACGATGTATAAATAATGAACCTTCGTAAATAGAATTTCGAAAGTCAGATCATAGACACTAGAAACGTATGAAATAATCGAAGAGACACCAATAAAAGTGTAAACAAATTACTAGGATTTAAAAATAATCCTATTCTGTAACTAAGGCACACACACAGAGTTGGGATTTTCCCGTCCAAAACTAATATTTCCGATCCCAGCAGGAAAAACTGGTAGTCTGGCTCTCTTTACTATTTTCAACAGTTTTGTGTTTTTAACGGAAAGAAACAAAATAACAATAATATAAAAAAAAATCCCGTACAGGCGAACAAAAAAAACACAGAAACAAATAAGATATAGAACATAATGTGGCAATCAGCTGGCATACAGATATGATTAATATACTTCAAATTAAAGTGAAAAATAGAGATCCAAGTCATCGATATTTATTAAAAATTCAAAAAGTTGTATTTTAAAGGCTGAATAATTATTTATATTTGTTAGGTGAACAGGCAGTATATTATTTAATTTATGGGCAAGATAAAAGATTTAACATGAAAAACCCAATTCCACCCCGCTGACACTAATTATTGCTTGAAAGTCCTATTTTTTTAGCTCTACACCTCCACCTAGTCCAGACCTAACTTTTGTAACCCATCTTGGCACATGTATATGCATATTTTTAAACGCAGGCCTGTATCTTTGTGAAAACTGTCGTCTTTCGGGGGGATGCAATGTTAGAAGACAAATTTGGACCTAAAACTATCTGGGGACATATTGTGCCAAAACTTTTGGTGTTTTCTGTTTCTAGAGGCCAAGAGCTTTCTTTTGATACCACACACTCCCATTTTGAGTGAGTATTTAAGCTTCCCGCTGAAATTTGGTTTTTTATTCATGGCCTGTGTTAAAACACACAATGGGACCCAAAACTCACTGGAGACATATGTTGCCAAAACTGTTGTGGTATTCTTGTTCTAAAGGCCTGGACGAATCTTTTGATGTGTCACAATGTCCATTTATGTGAGTTATTTAAGCACACAGCTCAAAATGTGGCTTTTATTGTTCGGCAAAGCATCAGTACATGAAAAAACCAAACTTCAACCCCTGAGACACTATTTGTTGTTTTAAAGTCTTGTTTTTTTAGCTGTTTATCTTCACCTAGCCCAGAACTAACTTTTCATACCCATCTTGGCACATGTACATACATATTTTAAAATCCAGCCCTGTATCTTTGTGAAAACCCTCGTCCGTCGACTGAGGCCATGTTAAATGACACATTTGAACCCAAAACTCTATGGGGACATATGGTGCCAAAACTTTTGATGTTTTCTGATTCTAGAGGCCAATACCTTTCTTTTGATACCACACACTCCCATTTTGAGTGAGTATTTAAGCTTCCCACTGAAATTTGGTTTTTTATTCATGACCTGTGTTAAAACACACAATGGGACCCAAAACTCACTGGGGACATATGTTGCCAAAACTGTTGTGGTATTCTTGTTCTAGAGGCCTAGACGAAACTTTTGATGTGTCACAATGTCCATTTCTGTGAGGATTTAAGCTACCAGCTAAAATTTTGGTTTTTATTCCTCGTTTAAGCATTTAACATGAAAAATCCAAATTCCACCCCCCCTGACACTATTTATTGTTTGAAAGTCCTGTTTTTTTTAGCTCTACACCTCCTCCTAGTCCAGATCTCACTTTTTTTTTTAACCCATCTTGGCACATTTATATATGCACATTTTTTAATGCCACCAAAATAAAAAAAAATCTTTACTTGAAATGGAAACTTTAGTTAGAAAACCCCACCAACATGGTTACAGGTTTTAAAAAAAAAGTTTGTTAGGTTTTAAATGGATGAAAATAATTTTCCACCAAACTATTTGAAAATAAGTACTTGAATAAATATTAATAATTTACATATTCATAAATTTGCAAAGAGAAAAATAAATTATGTGAAACACTTTTTATTTCTTTTAAGAAAGGGTAGACATTTAAGTCAATCATATTACAATATTTTTCAAATGTAATCACACACAGTCTACAAATAAATTATAAATACACTGATTGATCCCGAAAAGTGAGGGAGCGATGAATTGTCTAGTACATTTTCAAAAGAAATATATCAATATTCATTTTGTCGATCAAAGGACAAAACCACGAATGTGCCGATTCTAGGGATTGAAGGTTATTGAAAACGGTTGGCTTAACATTGTTTGGCTCTCCATCTCTGTGCTTTTGCACATTCGTAGTTTTGTCATTTGACCGACAATATATAATTATACATTTCAAATATGTATATGAAACAATATTTAACCATTGATAATTCTTAAATTTTTTCGTTTTAAACATTTTTTATTATGTTTTAAACATTGAAAAGCATGTAGACACAGTATGAGGAAACAACAAATGCAGTATTAAAATTTTGTGTATGTAAATTATAATTGTTTAATAGTTTTAAAGGGAAACAAGTTTGTGAACTTGTTTACATAATCAATCCTAAAAATATAAAATTTTAAAATAAAGTACTTGGTTGGAACATTGAGTTATACTGGTTAAAGAAAACAACCTGTAAACCATGTATAAATCTTTTATAAATAGACAAAAAGAATGGAATCAGTCGAATTTAAAGAATAAAATTTTTAATGTTAGTTTTTCTGGAAAATATATATGTGTAATTATAATTTTTTTAAAACCTGTAAATAAAATATCCTTCATCACTAAAAATATTAATTAACAATCAAATTTCTGAGCATTCCACCAATAGAATCTGGAATGTCAATGGCTGAAGTATCACCTTCCGATAAAGGGTCTTCAATAAGATCTTTCAACTTGATGGTTATGTTGTGAAGGACAGCTGTTGCCACAATTATGGCCATAGTAGTGTCCAGATTTTCTCCCCAACCTTTGAGATACATTGTACCTTAAAAAAAAAAAAGTGTTATCAGCAAAATATAAAAATGTCGACAACTGCATTGAACTGTTGCTACATCTGTATGCTTTATAAAATTGTTTTAGAAATTGAATTGTTTAGATTATCTTAAGAAATATAGGCTTTTTCAGGGTTTTCTATTCTGAGTAATATTTATATTATAAATTTAAGGAGAATATAAACTCGAGGAGAGAGTCTAAATATTTCACATAAAACTTCCAGAAAAAATATGATTTTTATAAGTGAAATTTGTTTTGAAAATTAATATTTTTTAACATAAAATAAATTATGTGAATAATAAAAAAAAGAGTAAGTTCAGGGTTGAAAAAAAACTTTTTTTGTCAAAACCTAGTCGAGGTAGGAATTATTAAAAAACCTGGTGTTTTTTTGGTAGAAAACTAAAGTAAAAGGATTTATAAAAAATTTGTTATACACACATCTATATCATCAGTTAAACCACGAATGTGCCAATTCTTGGGATTGACATTTTTTGAAAACATTGGGCTTGACAGTGTATGGTTTTCCATCTCGGTGTTTTTGCACATTCGTGGTTTTGTCATTTGACGGATGATCTATATATTATACCATAATTTTGATCTTCTTGAAGAATCAGTTTTTTTAAAAAAAATTTTTACATATAAATATATGTAATTAGGAATGGAGAGAATTTAACAAAATCTAGTTAATTCTTTTAATTAGTTTGAAAAATAAAGAAATGTTAATTTGAAAGTAAAATATACTTTCAGGTAAAATCTTACTTGGTGGGCCAGAGCTATTTGACAAAATTTAGTGACTTTTCAATCAACAATAAATAATTATTACTGGCAACCCAGTACAGTAAGCCAAGGTAGGGTTACAAAACTATCGTAGCATGCATCCCAACTTGTTTTAGGGTTGTCGATAAAAATCCTAGCATATTCAGAAATCAATGATTTTGGGATGTACCCAGGTTCATTTTAAGTAGGTTTGTGTGATGAGGCTAGAGTATACAAACATTATGATTCCTTTCCTTACCTACATTTGTTGGGTTCAAAAATGGTGTCATCAAGTATGCTCGGAGTGAATAGTCACTGTCTCAGGACATGGTAGTTGTTCGACACTTCCGTCTCCATGATGGCTCTCAGGTAGGAGTTGTCCAAAATAGTGGACACTTCCAGGTCATCGTACAGTAAAAGAGGGTATTTTCATATCTATATCACTTTTGGCTAACCTAGGAAAAAAATATAAATAAAACATTTAAAGGTAAAAGTGTAATAGCGATACATATATAATAAAATTTTAACTATTAATTTTCTAACATTGAGAGATGTGTAAAACGAGATAAATTCCCATGTTGAAACTTTTCCCGTTTTTAAACTTTTCAACAAGCGTTAAATGTTTCTGGCAATTATGTAAACAAACCCAAAAGAGGAATAAAATTATTAAGATAACACAGATTCCCAATGATTAAATGGTTCTGAAAAAATCATAGCTCTGCCAACATCCAGAAACCACACAACTTCAGGATGTTACTAAGCTGGAAAAGTCATCAAATATTTCAATACGTCACTAGAATAGTCACTAATACTTAATAATTGACATACAACCTTTAATTATGAACATAAAATGTATTTTAAGGATACCTAGTAGACTTTATACTGTGTGTGGAAGGGGTGGAGGTAAGGGTAGAGTAAAATCAAGATCTATTGAGTTGCACGTAATTATCAGATGTGTTGACAAAAAAAAAATGTTGTTCCTACTTCTTTACAATATTTACTGCAACTAAGCTCTTGTATAATGAATGAATTTTTAAAATGTTTGGTAATACTAGTCTTTTTGTGTGCTACACTAAAGCCAAATAATCAGCATTTTAGTTTGTCACATCAAAGTGAAACCACATGACATTGAAAAGCTTCATGCTCGAAAAAAAAAGTGGTTCATTTTTTCAATTGCTTCAACTACTATTTGTTTAAATATTCATAAACCAATTCAACTAATAATTAGTATACTGATTCATTCATATAGAAATAATATATGTATATGATAGGTGTGATCAGTGATTGCAAACACATAACTAATATGGTTACATGTGTTCGCCAATTACAACCCTAAACGACAGTACATATACACTGTGTTAGCGAATAATTTATTATAGAAACCCAAGTTAAATGAATTCAATAGAAAAAAACAAATGAATTTATTAAAAATATACCATACCTCTTGCGTTCGTACCGATCCGCCATTTCCTCTTCCCCTTGTTTACTAAAATGATGCTCGATCGCTATTGGTCGATAGAAAATAGTCCAGGATTAATCCACCTCGAGAGGGGGTTTAATCCCGGGCGTTTAATCTAGGATTAAGCTCGCGATTAAGTGCTGGTGGATACCGTTTTGCGGCTAATCCCGCACTAGAACCGGTTCAGAGATTAAACCGCGCTTAATCGTGACTGGTGAATACGAGCGTTAATGATCTCTTTACAATAAGTTATCTTGGACGTCCATGCTATCTCCTAAATCAGTGGTTCCCAACCTTTTCTGGACCATCGCCTCGTATTTTAGGTTGATTAACACCCATCGCCCCCTTTTAATTTTCATGTTATGTCTAATCATAATTTGAGTTAAAGTGTCACTATAAAACAGTTTTATAACACTTACTACCGTTTATAAAAACAACCATAGAAGCTTTAACCGGTCACTTTTAAATAAAATAAATAGAATGAACGTAACAAATTTTGTAAACATATTTTTAAAGAGCAAAAGTGAAATAATTAACTAAGATATTCTAGAAAAGGATAAGATATTCTAGGTGTCTAGAAAATTTAAGAGAGTTTAAAGTAAAAATTGGCTGATTTGGTTATGGTTGGAGAATGGATTTACTCTGCAAAGGTACAACATTATTTTAATTTTCCACCTTTGAATACTCATCGCCCCTCAAGCATTTTTTGCCCCCTTAATAACACAAATCGCCCACTTGGGGGCGATCGAGCCGAACTAAATAAAAATTATACTCTCATGTTGTGTAGTAGATGTTATTATATTACATATATCAATGTTTAAAAACCACTTTTTAGAATCGGCACCCTCCAAAACGTGTAGAAAACACAAAATCTCCATTTCAGATGTTCGACCCCATCGCAATACTACCTTATATTTCAGATTAGGTCATTCCAAGTAAAAATGAATGAATCCGTATTATTCAAAAAGTTTAATTCTAAATTGAATTCACGTCTCATTAAAAACTAAGGGTTCAAAATCCATTCATGCCACCTATAAATGTTTTTTGGCAGGGAAGTCCATATTTTTAATTTCATTAATGATGATCTCTTACTCTCTCAACTTCCCGTAGTTGGATTGAAGGCGACTGCAATTCGTTGTTCCCAATCGTTTTGCAGAAGTTCTGTACGTGTTCGAATGTAATTTAAAATCTGTCAGGCTAAATAAAACTCATTGCAGTAGCCAGGATCTGATTTCCGTCCTTTGTGAGGAAATGAGACAATGAGCGCTTCTTTTTCTCGATTCGAACCCCTATGTCTAATTAGAACTGGAAGAGGTCAACGACCCTACTTTCGATTCCGGTGGCTTTTCAACCATCAGTCATGGGGACGGCACAGACTAGATTTTGTATTAGTTTGACAATAATTCGAAATTGATAAGATTTTTATGCTCATGACAATAACTTATTAGTCAGGGCCGGATGTAAAGTTTTGCCGCTTGTTAGGCTATTGATTTGCCGCCCCTGTCACAATGTTCTCCTCCTTCGGGGAAAGGTAGCTGGTTAGCTGCAAAATAGGGTGATATATGCTGTTTAAAATAGATACACATATTAGAATAGTTTATGTACAGCTGAGGAAAAAAAAACGATCCACCCTTCGTTTTTCGGCTGCTATTGGTCAAGGAATTTTGTGAAAGGTGTCATTTTTCAGAAAATAGCGTAAGGAATTGAGAACTGGCAACCAAAATTGTATAAGGGGTCGTCTACATATTAAAACGAGTACCAATTTTGAAAATTCCAATAGCAACACCCAATTATTTTTATATAAAAATGTTTATCATCTTCAAAATACCCCAGGTCCAAAAGAAAATTTATTTATTTGCATTATTTGTTGAGATATAAGCATTCAAAGTTGAACGCCCATAATGTTAAAAGAGTTTCACAAACTTTTATTCATACCTCCACAAATAAAATGAATTAAACCAAAATTTTTTTTTGATTATATACTTCTCAATTTTCCAAAAACAAATCACACAAGCTTTTTTATCAATTTTTCATTATTATTATTTTTTTATTTAAATTTAAATAAGAAAAAATAAAACATGAATAGCAACCCCACATTTTTGTTACATAAATCAATAAAATAGATCAAGTAGAACCAAAATCCCGAATTTTTTAATTCAACAACAATTATTTGCCGAGTTATTGTAAAAATACTGAAAAAAACGAATTTTAGGGACCGTGTAAAAAATTACTTAGCAAATTGGATCCTAACTTGCATCACTGTTTGGTGGTTGAAAAGCGTTTTTGGTAAATGTTTATTCAAATTATTGATGTCTGCCAAATGTCTAAAAATCTTTTCTTATTTCAAGTGCATACAATGTATTTTGTTTGTATAATTAACATTAAATTATATCGATTACTATGTTTTTGAATGTATGTTATTTCCAATACAATTTCAAAAAGTGTGTTTTATAGTAAAAATTAACAACCCTAAAATATTATTGGAATTCGGTGTTTAGCATATTTTATTGTTACCACATTGATTATTTAAAATGATTAGTGCCCACTGCCTTGGTTAAAAATCATTGCCAAATCATTCTGCGTAATTTTATTTTGCTTTCCTTAAATATCGTGTTAAGATCGTAACTCTCGTTTAGTAATAGTATAGGTTTATATTACCGATAAAGTGAAATCCCGACAAGGACGAAATCCCGAATGGGTCGAAATCCCGAAAATAGATTTTTGTCCATTTCGCGATTTTTAAAAAAAATTTATTAGAGATTACTTATTTATTTACTTATTTGGTAGTAGTTATTTAGTCAGTCCGTTAGTTAGTCAGTCCGTTAGTTAGTCAGTCAGTCAGTTAGTTAGTCAGTCAGTCGGTTAGTTAATCAGTCAGTAAGTTAGTCAGTCAGTTAGTTAGTCAGTTAGTTAGTCAGTTAGTTAGTTAGTCAGTTAGTTAGTCAGTTAGTTAGTCAGTTAGTCAGTAAGTTAGTCAGTAAGTTAGTCCGTTAGTTAGTCAGTTAGTTAATCAGTCAGTCAGTCAGTCAGTTAGTCAGTCAGTTAGTAAGTTAGTCAGTTAGTTAGTCGGTTAGTCAGTCAGTTAGTTAGTCAGTCAGTTAGTCAGTCAGTTAGTTAGTCAGTTAGTCAGTCAGTTCACTGATTGACAGTCAGTTAGACTAAGTTAGTCAGTCTGGACTAACTAATGGAGCGACTAACTAACTGACTGACTAACTGACTGACTAACTGACTGACTAACCTTCTAACTAACTGACTGACTAACGGACTAACTAATGGACTGACTAACTAACGGACTGACTGACTGACTAACGGACTAACTAATGGACTGACTAACTAACGGACTGACTGACTAACTGACTGGATAACTAACCGACTAACTGTGTGACTAACTAACTTACTGACTGACTAACTGACTGACTGACTAACAAACTAAGTGACTAACTAACTGACTAACTAACTGATTAACTAAATAACTAAATAAATAATCTCTAATATTTAAAAAAAATCGAGAAATGGACAAAAATCTATTTTCGGGATTTAGACCCATTCGGGATTTTGACTCATTCGGGATTTCGGCTTGTCGGGATTTTGTCTGTCGGGATATGTCCCAGACCCAGTGTGCCGAATTTTAAACAAACTTTTTGTAGCAATATGAATGAAACAAAAATTTGCATAAAATGTAAAACATAAATGTAATAATCATGTTTGTCTATCTGATTGTAACTAATCGCATTTGAAAATATGTTCGTTATAAATAATCGTATATGTGACTTAATTTAAAATTAAAACTTTTTCTCGTCTACCCTTTATTTTATTTCTGAGAGAATTTTGTATTCCAAAATTAAAAAAAAGGGTAAAAACATAAAAAAAATCACAATATTAGTGAAGAGGGTTAATTCTAGCATCCTTTGGCGAGATTATGGCAACCCTTTTGTTAGCTTGTCGTTTCGAAAAGACACCCTAAATATTACCTTTTCCAATTTGGAGATTTTCCCCTAATCGCGTTCAAAATTAATGCTTTAATATCTCGGCAAATAATGAAAAAGAAATAATTCTTTTTTATACCTAGGGTATTTTGAAGGTGCTGAACATTTTTATGTAAAAAAAATTGGGTGTTGCCATTGGAATTTTCAAAGTTGGTACTCATTTTAATATGTTGACGACCCCTTATACAATTTTGGTTGCCAGTTCTCAATTCCTTAAGCTATTTCCTGAAAAATGACACCTTTCACAAAATTCCTTGACCAATAGAAGCCGAAAAACGAAGGGTGGATCGTTTTTTTTTTCCCCAGCTGTACCTTCACACACTAAATCGAAAGCAAAATAGGCGAATTTTTTTTAAACTGTTCGACTATTTTTCTTTCAATTTCGAAATCCGGGAGTATGGAGTTTAATTGCCCTCGCAGCGATCTTTTATAATTTTTTTTTGTATGCCGAATGCCGCTTTAATGGGTCGTAAATTTTGCCGCCCCCCAAAAATTCGCCGCTCTAGGCTACAGCCTACTTAGCCTATTATTTAGAAATCCGGCCCTGTTATTAGTACTGTTTGTATTAACGACATTTTAACGACAAATCGCTTTCCTTGCATATGAATCGAAGATACAGGGTTGAAGGTAGGTAGGTTTGAATTATCGTCGCACTAGAGCTACACGAGGGCTATTGGCGACGGGCGTCGCAATTTAGAACCACAGTCAGGTGACGAGCCGACACCTGAATAGGCACCCAACGCAACCGTTAAGTGCAACATCGTATGCAGCGTCGGGACTTTGGAGCATATTTAACGTGCACTCCCTCTACACGGGGTATTATTCGTCGGACATTTTTGGCTGCACAGGCCGTTTATAGGTCGGCAGTTATTTTGGCGATGCCCGGACCCGAACCTGGGACCTTCCGCATGCTAATGCCTAACCGACTGGGATCCCCAGCCCCCAGGTTTGAAGGATTGTCAAAATAACTGCCGAAACGGTATGTGCAGCCAAAAGTCAGGCGAATACCCCGTGCAGAGGGAGTGCATACTAATATGCTTCATAGTCCCGACACTGGGTAGACAATGTCGTCCTTGAAAATCGTTTTGGGTGCCTAATCGTGTCTGTTCGTCACCTGACCGTGGTTCTAAATTACGACTCCCCTCGTGCAGATCAAGTGCGACGATGATTCGCCTCAACTCTGTTGAAAAAGAGCTTTATTAGAATGAAAATGCAACGCACGTTGAGGATTTTTTTTTGGTCAGTCCGGAAAAAAAATTACAAAAATTAATTAAAAAATTGAAAAAAAAATTACATCCAACGAAGACGAACAGTAACAGATAAGCCAGGTGATTTTTTTTCTTCTGAAATTCGGATAATTTGAGTTCTACTGACATAATAGTAAGTCGCATTAGTCGGTTTTAAGATTACGAGGTAGTGTTCGCTGGTCCTTTTTTGAAAGGGATCTTTATATCAAGCAAACGAGATTGCGTTTTTACTGCAATGTTAGTCCAACACAATCCGGCATTTTTAGATTTTCTTGACCATTGGTTCTAATTCTAAATAACGACGCTTGTGTCACCAATAGCCCTCGTGTAGCTCTAATGCGGCGATATTTCAAACTAAGTAACCAACCGGTAGTTTTACATTAATTTATTATTTATTTTTCGCACTAGAGCTACACGAAGGCTATTGACGTCGACCCTGTGAATTTGAATTGCGGTTAAGTGATGGGCCGACTCACTTTATCGGAATACAAGAGATATCGTCTTTTTCAAAGGTGTCGGACCTTTTTGAGTGGAATTACTTGTCAATATTGATGACCTGTGAAAATGTACTATTTGTCAATTTCTCTGGTGCCAAAACTAATAAGACATCCACTATGAAGTATCCTAGCTTAAATATAGAAATTATCTTTCCGGATACATAAATATTTTATTTAAGGGCTCTTGTGTCGGAAGTTTGTCTCGCAGCGAAATTCCTCGTAAAACGACTGCTAATATTAGTCCGCGCTCTGCACTTTTAGAAATAAGCTAATTCGGCAATTTCAGAGACGGGTCCGTTGGAGAGGACATTGGCTCTAAAATAGTATCCATTTGTTTTCGTGAATAGATTATGCACAATGTACAACTGTAGATTAGATATTAATAGGTCATCGAAATTCGATAGGTGCTAATATTTAGGGAATAGATGTATTGTTACCGGGAACAAAACTTAATTTGAAGTTGTTGGAATTGTAAATCTTCACACTGAACTGGTTTAATTAAAAACAAACATGTAAGTTTGTAACAGAAGCTATTATGTACTTAAGTAAAAAAACTTCTTCCACACACTTATGCACTTAAAAAGAAAAATGACAAACATGGCCTTTAGGTTCTAGTTTGAACTTTGATTTTGCCGGACATATGGGCAGACATAGCCGTTATAAAAGTTCCACTTTTTACATTAGTGTGGAAGTTAAAAAAAATTATTAAGCTTCGGCAAAGTAGTGATATAAACACTTTAACAACGGAAAGGCCGATTTTGTGTAGTAGAAAGATGGGCTTTACGCCTGGTAGATTTATAATAACTGTAAGTTTTTTTCGTACTGAATTCGTATTACGTAAACACTAAAAGAAACTTAATGTAAAAATTTTTGTTTTGAGTGAAATAAAAATTTGTCTCCAGAATATTAATTTGTTGAAGCTTTTAAAATAGCCACCTCTCTCCCGCCATTTTATTGTTGCGAGTCATTCATTTAACTAAATGTAATTTTCGTGGCGCCATCTCTAGGCGATTAGTCGAAATAACAATTACACAAAAAATGTATTACTTTAGATTTTTCAATAACAATAATAATAATGAAAATTCTATCTGTGTTTAGATTATATTTTTTCAGATTATATGATGTTTTAGATTATATTTTTGTGAGAAATTGAAAAATTCTAAAAATAAATGTAAATTGAAGAGGTCAGGGTTTTTTAAAAAACAATCTTTGGCAAAATTAAAGCGTATTTATTTCTGATGGAACTTTTGGGTATTATCATTCATGAAATTTTATGTTTAAAAAAAAACTTTTTCGGAAATGCTTCTTTATCTGTGTTAAATTGTTAAATGAATATATCTATTTTAAGTTGATTGGTTTTCCCATCTTTGTAAAATGACTGTGAAACCAGATATTTGTCATCACTGTATCTTTCTGGTTTGTAGCAGGGATTGGAAAGCTACTTTTAGGTAACTTTGTTACAGTTACTTTATATAAAAAGTAACTAGCTACTTAGTACAAAAAGTAACTAATCACAGTTACTTTTAGAAATTTCAAATTATAAGAAAAATTTAAATTCGGCCATCTTGCCGTTTTTTTAAAGAGAACCAAGACTAAAGAATGAGGGGCGATCTGAAAAAGTTAATATTGAAAATTCAGCGTTCATAATTTTTAAATTTTTGAGGAAATGTTTAAATTTTTGAGGCCCAGTGGCTCAGTCAAGTGGTAGTGTTTCGCATTGCCATGCCACAGGTCCGGGGGTCGAATCCCGGATTGGGCGAGGTTGACCCATCCGTTCATCCCTTAAGTGGGTCGATAAAATGGGTACCAAGCATGTTGGGAACTAAACACTGGGGGGGTTCTGCGTGAGGCTGACCATCTTACCGGGACATATGCCTAGCACCCCAGAGCCCTAGGTCACGAAAGCTGAAATGGGCACAGCAGGCCTTGGCCCACTAATGGGCTGTTGCGCCAAGAAGTTTAGTTTAATTTTTAAATAATTAAACGTAAGCCGCCGAATGCTGAACTATGTCCAAATTATCTGGAAAGAGTGGCGTGAGAAGTAGCGAAAAGTAATGACCATTTCGTTACCTCGAAAAATGACTAGGTTACAGTTACTTTCTGAAAACCTAACCACGTTACAGGAAAAGATAACTGTTACAAGTTACAAGCATAGATATCATAGTTAAAGTATTAGATTGGCAGATCACACGTGACCTCCAATGCTAACGACGGGACACGCATGGAGGACCAGAATAAGAGAGCAATGGGGCCAGTGTTGCCACCACTTTCAGGAGAAAAATGCTACAGCATCATCGGAAAAATACCATTTAATTATAAAATTACAAAAAAAATACTAGAGAAGCATTTCAAGTCACTAAAAAGATTCCAAAATACAGCTAGTATTTTTACGATATTTTTTTGTAATTTTTAAAATTAAAAAAAAAATATCGTAAAAATACTTGAAGAATACTTTTAGAATAATTCTAAAATTACAAAAAAAATTTGTAAAAAAAACTAGCTGCATTTTGGAATCTTTTTAGTGACTTGAAATGCTTTTCTAGTATTTTTTTGTAATTTTAGAATTAAATGGTATTTTTCCGATGATGCCGTAGCATTTTTCTCCTTATAGAGGTGGCAACACTGGCCCCATTGCCCTCTTATTCTGGTCCTCCATGCGCGTCCGTCGTTAGCGTTGGAGGTCACGTGATCTGCCAATATAATACTTTAACTATGATATCTATGGTTACAAGTAACTCGTTACTCCACTCCCTGGTTTGTATAACATGTTTCCTCTCTTCCAGATGGGACTGACAGGCGCATCGTGGTGGCCAAGCCAGTCGTGGAACTGGATGGCGACGAGATGACCAGGGTCATATGGGAGAAGATCAAGGAGAAGGTTCGAACACACTTTCTGAATCAAAAAGAATCTTCTACTTTATAACAAGAAACTAGTTAATTTATATTAGTTTTCTTTATCAAAACCATACTAAGCTCCTCAGCGCCTTGGCCCATTACTGGGCCAAGGCCCGCCGTGCCTATTTCAGCTTTCGTGACCTAGGGCTCTGGGGTGCTAGGCATATCTCCCGCTAAGGCAGTCAGCCTCATGCGCAACCCCCAGTGTTTAGTTCCCAAGCATGCTTGGTACCCATTTTATCGACCCACTCAAGGGATGAAAGGATGTGTGAACTTCGCCCAATCCGGGATTCGATCCCCGGACGTGGCAATGCGAAGCACTACCACTCAGCCACTGGGACTCACCAAAACCATAACTTGTCCTAAACGTTCTCTTTAAAAAAATTCTTCTAATACACTTTAAAACCATAAAAATGAATATTTTTAAACCTTATTAAATTTTTGATTAGAATGAAAATTAAAATGGATCAGGAAGAAAAAAAAATATGATGCTTTTAGGGAGATTGGGAAAAGTTGCTTCGAAACATAAGTAACTTCTGTTCAAAATTTCTGCTAATGTCTTCTGTTTTGCCAAGGGACAAGAAAATTCAAAAATTTAGTAAATGCCAAATGTTAATTTTTTTTTTAAAAAAAAATTTCAACCCCATAGACCATATATTCTGGGAAGGAGCCTGAAATTACCTCAAAGCTAAATCGACAAATACTCTATTTTTCCATTATTGCCTACCAATATTTGAGCTCTCTACTACATTGCAAAATGCAAACATATTGTCTGTGGGGCGTCAAATTTTGCATAGTAATTAACTATTCATTGTTCAGGGTTCGTACGCCTCCTGAAATTCCTGAAAAACTCCTAAATTTCATTTTTATTTTTTAAGGGCCCTTAAAACTCCTGAAATTTGTGTATCATCTCCTGATATTTCCCCCCCTCTCCTGAAAAATATTGACGACATGAATCATTTTTCTCCTTTCTCAGTCGGTCTTCTCCCGTACTTTATCAGGATGTCTACCGGTCGAAAAAGTCATGAAATTGGAAAAAAGGTCACGTAAATTTAAGAAATCGCCAAAAAGGCGATTTTTTCAACAAAAAAAGGGGGTTGGCATTTACACCGAAACCTCAAATTTTCCATAATATTTACACCCATAGTTTCCTTCATTCTCGGTCTAAGTCACTAGAGCAATACAATAATAAACAAACATATTCAAATTTTATTTCGCAATACCTCCTGAATTTACATTGCTGCACTCCTGAAAAACTCCTTAGAAACTCCTGAATTTCACTATCATAGATAGAGTACGAACCCTGATTGTTGCAAATTTTGCATATTACTGCAAAGTGCTGCAACACTTGAGAAAGTTCCAAAGAAAAAAGAATTATGATTTTACTTAATTTCTCAAATTTCACTTCCAGAACAGAAGACATTATTGTAGGGTGGCGAAATTTTGCATAGAACTTACATAAGTGTATAGAGGCAACTTTTCTGCTTACCTCAAAAGCATTTTAAAAATTTGTTTTTTTATCCTCTCTAATGAAAAGGTCATCCATGTTATTATTAAACATTTAATTAAAAATTTTAAAGAGTCAAATAATGCGATGAAGACTGGGGTTAGGTGTCCTACTAGGGTGTCAGCTGGTCACTTGACTGTGGCTCTAAATTACGGCACCAATAGCCCTTGTGTAGCTCCAATTCAATCTTTATTTCACCTTAACCTTCAAGTAAACTTAATCTCATAAATATTATCATTTCTTTAAACTTATTAAATTTTTGATGAGAATAAAAATATTTCCTTATTATATTGCATTTACAAATTATGAAGACGGATATGACTGATGAATCCATTGCATAATTCAAATCTTCCCAGCTGAGATCCCTTACCCGAAGCTGGAGTGCCTGTGACCTGGGCCAATAATTGCTAATAACCTATAAATGGTTTGTGCAGCCTAACAGTCCAACAGATAATTCTCTGTGTAGAGGAAGTGTACGTTAAATATGTCAAAGTCCTGACGCTGCGTACAATGTTGCCCTAAAAAGTTGGGTGTCGGCTTGTCACTTGACTGTGGTACTTGATTACGATGCACATAGCTAATACCCTTTGTGTAGCTGCAGTGCAACAATAATTCAACTCGTCTAATCCTAAATTGCTTCTATAAAAAATTCAGCACATAATACCCATAAATATTAACATTTCTTTAACCTTAATTAAGTTGTGATTAAGAAAGAAACTGTCTCATTGTTGTTATACAAATTTTGAACAAGGTTATGACTAACATGATGAAGTCCTTTGCATAATTACTCATGAATCTTCCCCTGTGCAGCTGATCTTCCCCTATCTGAAGGTGGAGTGCCTGTACTATGACCTGGGCCTCCCTTATCGGGACCAGACCAACGACCAGGTCACTTTCGACGCGGCCATGGCCATCAAGAAGCACAACGTCGGCATCAAGTGCGCCACCATCACCCCAGATGAACAGAGGGTAGAAGGTGAGGTTTTTTTAGGCTCCACTTAATTTGTGGTTACAACTAGGGTTGGAAATGAACAGTCACTAGTTGCGAAAAAGTTCTGCAATTAAGTCCGGGGAAAAACCCCTTGATGGACTAGGAATCTTCTTGGCGAACATTGGTCTGCTTGGCGACAGAAAACCAGTTTCTACAGGTCCCTGTTGCAGCTGATCTTCTCCTACGTGAAGCTGGAGTGCTTGTACTAAGACCTGGGCCTCCCTTATTGCGACCAGACGGTAACTTTGGACGCGGCCAATGTCATCTAGAAGCACAACGTTGGCATCAGGTGCGCCACCATTACGCCAGATGAACAAGAGGGTAGAAGGTGGGGGGCAGCTATTTTTTTTTACTGCACTACTTAAATGAATAAAGCACTGCAGTGGATATTTATTATTCAAAAAATATAAAAAAAAGTCTAAACGTATGTAGTTATTAAAAATAGGGTTGTATAAGATAACTATATGTAATACATTGTTCGAAACATCACTGAGATTAATTGAGTTTTAATAAGAAATGGCCACAGGTTTCTATAATCCCACTTTTTGAAATGTGTTTGAATATTTTGAAGACTCAAAATATTCAAACACATTTCAAAAAGTGGGATTATAGAGACCTGTAAGTCAGCTACATTTATCATATGACAAAACACGTTTGAAAAATATTCAATACAGCCGGAAAAAAGTGGCTTAATTTTTTTTATTTATTATGCTCCAAAGTCCCAAGGCTGTTTACGAAGTTGCCCTTAAGAAAGTTGCATTGGATACTTACTCAGTTGTCGGCCTGTCACTTGACTGTGGTTCTTAATTACGACGCTTGTCACCAATACCTCCCTGTGTAACCAGTGTCGGATTTCGGCCTAGGCCTACAAGGCCCGGGCCTAATGGCCCAGTCAGGAAGGAGGCCCTTAAAAAGATAAAATCACCAAAAAATCGCCTAAAAATTTTGAAAAATCGCTGAACTCCGAAAACCTGAAGCACAGAAGAAAGTTCGCCGTGTAATTTTATAAATTTTATAGAATAACTATAGTAACATACTGTATTTTTCTGATGTTTATTAAAGTCGATTAAAAATTATGTTCTGTACTAGTGTATTTAATTTGCTAAATTTCCAAAATAGCTTCGAGATGGCGGGGCCCCAAGTGCCTAGGGGCCCTGGGTCTTTAAATACGGCCTTGTGTGTAACCCTAGTTTGACAATATTTAAATCTAATTTTAATCCCTTTTTCCCAGAGTTCAAACTGAAACGCATGTGGCCCAGCCCTAACGGAACAGTGAGGAACATCCTCGGGGGTACTGTGTTCCGAGAACCAATAATCTGCAAGACCATCCCCCGTCTCGTGCCAGGATGGACAAAGCCCATCGTGATTGGCAGGCATGCACACGGAGACCAGGTACACATTATGTTTGTAAAATATTTTTTTTTTAACCGAGAATGCTGTAGTTTGTGGGTTGGATAAAGTGTTTAAAATGCTGTTGCTAGAATTTTTCTGTACTGCTTCAAACATATTTTTTTAAAAAAATGAAAAATTGAATATTAAGGTTATTAAACTTTTTTTCCCTTTTAAACTTTTTTTTTAATATGAAAAAGGCAAAAAAGCTGTTCCGAGAAAAAGTCGGAGTTTTTTTCGGAGTTAAGCAAAATTTACATTTGGTGACAAACCATACAGGGATCAGCAGTGTTACTTAAAGTTATAATATACACTGTTCAAAACAATTAGGGGAGCACTTTGCGTACTTTTGTTTACCATTTCGGTTCCGCACTTTTATTATTATTTTTTTTAATTAAAATTTGTAGAATAGATTCATTAGGCATCCAGAATGAAATGTTATAAAACAGGGAAAAAAATCTTAATTTTTTAACTAAAATTTAAGGGGGAAATATCAGAATCATAACTTTTGAATAAATTATAATAATTTTTTCAAATCTTTTATTTTTAAAAAAAAGGTAACAACAATTTTTAAACATCTAAGATTGCAAGCGTGAAGAATTTAGGGTCAATTTATTTCATAAAAATTTTCAGGAGTGAATTTTATTTTACCATGTTTTTAATATTTTCATTTCATTGAAAAAAACATTATTTAATTCTTCAAAAGACACGATTCTTCCATCTAACGATAAATAAGTGCGAGCTCAACTTAGTGAGAAAATAAATCGGAAGCTGATGATACCAAATGTAATCATTGGGGTTGAAATAGTTTAAACCATGCGTTCCCCTAATTGTTTTGAGCAGTGTATTTATTCATTCATGTCCTGAATGTTAAGAGATACATTTTTATACATTAATATCTGCACCAAGACTAATACCAAAGGCTACTTTATAAAAGTAAATCTATTACTTCATTATGAAAAGTAACTAATTACAGTTGTTTTTAGACATTTCTAGTTGTAAGAAAATTTGCAATTTAACCATCTTACTGTTTTTGCCTACTGTAATCACATTGAATATTGTACCTGAGCAGCATGTCAATATCACACACTATAAATTAATATAATAAATCAAATGCTCAAGATTGCAGTGGGCTACAAATTACAGTCCCTGGACAAATTATTAGACACACTGTATTTTTTTAAAAAGTAATTTTATGTTTCTTAAGAGTTTTTATGCAATAATGGTATATTTAAACGACAATATTATTGATTTTTATTTAAAAGAATTGTTGTAGACTACATAATTGTATTTATTTCTAACATATGGCAACATTGTGTTGACAAAGTGATACATGAAAATAAACTAGTACAAACCTGTATCAGCTCCTAGAAAAGATTATTTATGTGTGGAATCATCATCCTCAAATGCAGGAGACAGTACAGTCTTGCATGCCGGGCAGAGTTAAAGCTTTGATAGCGGCTAAAGGTGGCTCAACTAAATACTGACTTTTACTAACATTAATTTCACTTTTCTTTAAAACTTAATAAACTTATGCTTTTTTAAATTAATGCTGTTTTATTTATGTCAAATAAATCGGTAATTGATTGGGTAATATAAAAAAAACAAATCAGTTTAAAATACAGTATAATTATGACGTTATTAGTAAATAACTAATAATAATATCACTAATATACAGTATAATATCACTAATATACAGTATAATATCACTAATTAATATTTTACATGAAATCTTGCAGTGCGTCTAATAATTTGTCCAGGGACTAGCTAGGTGAAGAGTGGAAAAGTAACGAAATTTTTCGATACTTCGTTACCACTATAAGTAATTAAGTTACAGTTACTCTCTGAAACATACTCCAATTCCTTCTAATACTTTTGCTTTCCGTTTGTAGTACAAGTGCACAGACATGGTGGTGGAGCTGCCTGGTAAAGTGGAGCTTCTGTACACCCCCCATGGGGCCAACGCGGAAACCCAAAGAGTAGAAGTCTTCAACTTCCAGGAGACAGGGGGAGTGGCCATGGGCATGTACAACACAGATGAAGTGAGTATCAACTGGGATTCTAGGTTTTGCTGATTGCTTGATAACATTGCTTTACTATTAATATTTAAACTGTCGTAGGCATTGAGCTAGAGGAAACGTGGAGTGAGCGTGTGTGATTCACTGAACAGGGCAACAAACAAGCCGGTTCTATAACGAAACGCAGAGGAATACACGGCACTGCAGCAGAAACGAACCAGGCAGAAAACCTAGAAACTTGCCTATTTCGCTATTGGGTTCGTCTTCGCTGGTTCTTAGTTAGTGATCCACATGGTTATGTCTTTAAAAAGTTGGAATTTAAAGTTAAAGAAAGTTAATTCTTTCGAACTAAAAATGTTAAAATACATTTAGGAGCCCAAGTCAATAGGATATAGGGGTCTCATACAAGCATTGCATACAAGTAGGGAAAATAGTCCTTTTCTGCCCTGTTCGCTCAAAAGGGTGTGAGTGGGTTTTCGGTTCACTGACACCTCATTCCAGTTTCCCTTCTAGCTCAATGGTTGTAGGTCAATAAAGTAAGGCATAATAACTTTAATTGTAATTTATAAAGTTATGCGATGGTTAGGAACGTGCATTAAATTTTTTGGGATAAGGGGTAATTTTGTGGATTAGCTCAGTGGTCAACTTTTCACCACATGCTATGTGGCAAAAAGTTGAAAAGAGAAAACGCTCTAAATTTTGTATTTCACACTTGGATCTGTTAAAAATACCACTTGACTTGCAAATAGTAAAAAATATACTTAAAGCTTATGAAAAACGGGAAACTTGTTATCTTTAAAGAAGGGAATAATATATTCACTTGCATCACAAAAATCTCATTTTTTAAAAAAAAATGTCACATAGCATGTTCTTCCACCAAGCTCTTTATGTCCTAAAGTAAATTTGCATCATTTTTTTTTAAAGTACTTCCTTCCATATGTATGATCCTGTTACATTGTTGTTAGTTTTATTTTCTTCAACTCATTTAACAATAAAATGTTAAAATAAGATTTAAAAAGAAATAGTGACATGGATTTAGACTAATTAAAAGTAATTGGATAATGGCATAAGAAACATAAGCAAAGTAGATTAAAAGAATCCTTAAAAATAAATTTAGTAGGTAAACTTAATAACTGAAAAAGACTGAATAGTATGATCTAACCAGATTTCACTGGTTGAAGAAAATAGAAACCTTAAATTGTCAAAAATAACGCTCAGTAGAGGGAAATTTCCTAAAATATTTCATTATGCTACCGATAGCTTTGTTATCAGAAACAACATACATAAATTTCATGTTTTAAAAATATTAATATTTTCTTAATTTTCCAGTCCATCAAGGGATTTGCTAGGAGCTGCTTCGAGTATGCCATCGCCAAAAAATGGCCCCTCTACTTGAGTACAAAGAATACCATCCTGAAGAGGTACGACGGCAGGTTCAAAGACATTTTCCAGGACATTTATGATAGGTAAGTAAAACATTTTTAAAGAAATGTATTTTTTTACATGGGTCAAAATTAGACCAGTTCCATGATGATGATGTGTGACCCTGAGAAAGTCCAAAAATAAATGTGGGTCGTCGTTGATGTCCTTCCACGTCAAACGGAGGCAATGGAGTATGTGTTCGGGACTGGCTTGAGCACCTCCACGACATTTGGGGCAGTCAGGGAACAGCTTGGTTCCGGCCTCAAACTCTATCTGTGTCCCGTCCTAAATCTGGAGAGAGCAGTTTGGTCTTTCCTGCATAGTTGCAATTTAGAAATCTCGCCTGGTTTCTTAGCGCCATACCTAGAGAAAGAAATGTATTAGTTTTTAAAGGTTTTCAGCATGTTGTCTGCGCAAAGCAGCTGAGCCTGTATTGACTTGTTTAATTTCGGCAGATTATCAGTCGCATTTTAAGTGGATTATGTAGAATCTAAATCACTATGGAATTCAATAAGACAATTTAAAGGATCAATGTATAGTAGGCTGGTGCAGGTTAAAAAAATCTGTTATGTCTTGATTTGACATTAATTTGAATTTGCTTGTTTTCATCTGACCTTGTTTCCAAATAAAAAGAAAGTTTTTAATCTTGGATCTTTTATACAAATACAAATATAAAAATTGTCAACCAACAACAGGCCAGAGGCAAGGTTGGTCCAAAATAAATCTAATACATTACCAGTTTCCAATGACCGTCAAGTTTCTTCTTAAAATCTTCTACTGTCTTTGAATGCAAACATAATCTGGTAAAGCATTCCACTAAATTGACAACTCTGTTGTAAAAATAATGTTTTCTTACCTCCCTTCTAAAGCTCGATTTATTCAATTTCTGATCATGTCCTCTGGTCCGGCTATTTAAGGTAAAACCTAAGCCCTCCATGTCTCCCTGTTTTATGAACTTGAATAACTAAATTGAATATTAAATCACCCCTAGCTCTCTTGTTTTCCAGGGAATACATGTTTAAAGATCTTAATCTGTTATCATAATCAATACCAGATAGACCCTTAATAATTTTTTGTAGCCCTATGCTGAACTTTTTCAAGCAACTCTAATCTTTTCTGAGGAAGGGAGACCAAAATTGAACAGCATATTCCAGATGTGGCCTTACCAATCCCCTATACAATGGCAAAATAATCTCCTTAGATTTAGAAGTGATACTTTTTCTAATATATCCCAACATTCGATTGGCTTTCTTACTTGCCTCAACACACTGTTTACTCATTTTGAAATCATGGCTCACCAAAACTCCTAAATCTCTAACGAACTCACTATCTTGGATATCTTTTGCTATCTAATTTGTTAGGAACTGCTTGGTGTAGCCAATAGTGCTTTTTTTCATTAACAAAGAAGCTTTACATTTTTGGAAAATTATCAACTTATAATGTATTAATTTTCTACAGAAGTCTTATTTAAATTATCCTAGTGCAATGTTTTCCCCAAACTTTTATATAATAATATGCTTTTGTTTTTAGATTTGATGTAAAAGCATATTCTACTTAAAAATTTAAGAAAAAAAAAATATAGTTTTCAAATATTAAAAAGAGATTGCTAACATCAAATTGTATATTGATAGAAATACATGTTGGACTTTTCAGTGTCAAATCTGTAATAGCTTTTAAGTATTTTTTTTTTTGCACACCATGCAGTTGTATAGTTGTACGGCAGTCCTGTAAAAAGTGATTGTCCACTTAAAATAGTGTTGACATTAAAAAGTAGTTTCTTTATATACAGTTCATGCTCTCTAATGAATAGGCTCATTCGGTTCACTGAACTAGAGCTTCTTATATCAAGGTTTAAACTACACTGCTCAAAAGAATTAGGGGAATGCATGGTTTAAAGTTTAAACCATTTCGCCCCCAATGATTCCATTTGGAATCATCAGCTTACGATTTTTTCTCTCACTAAGTTGAGCTCGCACCTATTTATCGTTAGATTGAAGAATCATGTCTTTTGAAGAATTAAATAATGTTTGTTTTAATTATATGAAAAACATGATAAAATAAAATTTACTCCCAAAAAATTTTATGAAATAAATGGACCCTAAATTCTTCACGCTTGCATTCTTAGATGTTTAAAAATTGATTTTAACTTTTTTTTGAACAAATAAAGTTTTGAAAAATTATTGTTATAATTTATTTAAAATTTAGGATTCCAATTTTCCCCCCTTAAATTTTAGTTAAAAAAATTAAGATTTTCCCCCCTGTTTTTTACCATTTCATTCTGGATGCATAATGAATCTATTTCACAAATTTTAGATATTTAGAATAAAAATAAAACGTTGGTACTGAAAGGGTTAACAAAAGTACGCAAAGTGCTCCCCTAATTGTTTTGAGCAGTGTACATAGAAAAGTATTCAAAGCCAACCCACTTTTTGGTGGTTATACAAAGGATTTTTACAACTAACTCCTTGCATTAGCAAATGTAGATTGTATATTTTTTTAGCATTAAAAGGCGATTTTAACTCGAAAAAGTTTCCGTTTCACCCCAGGGACTACAAATCCAAGTTTGAAGGGGCTGGCATCTGGTACGAGCATCGGTTGATCGATGACATGGTTGCTCAGGCTCTCAAGTCCTCTGGTGGATTCGTGTGGGCATGCAAGAACTACGACGGGGACGTCCAATCAGACATTGTGGCACAGGGTAATGTTTTTTCCACTTCAAATGCTTATCTTCTAATCTGATGTCAGCAATTCTGCTGCTGCAGGGTTGTTAAAAACCCGGGTTTTTTCATGAACAACCCAACCCACTTGGGGTTTTGGGGGTTTTTATCAGGGTTTTATGTTTTTTTTCTCAATATTTTGGATGTGTTTTTCAGGATTTTGTGATTCATTTAGGAAAGTTTTAATTTATTTATCTATACATTACAATTTTTAAAACTAACTGAACATCTTGAGAGAAATAATCAGGAATGATGTAATTTAAATTACCGTATATACTCGTGTATAAGCCGAGAAATTTTGGACAATTTCAGTGCCGTAAAAATCGGGGTCGACTTATACACGAGACATCAAATTTCCAAAAAAAAAATCCCATTCCCTTAAAATAAAACTAAATTTCAATCAAACTTAAGGTTTAGATACTATCTATTAAAAATAAGGACCCAAAAGCGGTTAAATCTTGAAGATGAAATAAGATTGGTATCTATTAACGGTATCCACCATAATGATGTTTAATTGTTAGTTCTCGACGTGATGCGTATTTTGCACGTGTAGCTCTGGCACAGGGCAGTTCAGTCAACCAGTCTTTAAGGTGTAAAGAAAACAACATCCGTCCGTGACCTTGGCAGCATAGTCTTCACGCTTCACTGAACTTAGTTTCAACTAAGATTCTCCGTTCAGGGTCGGCAATGTCAAGGACACTCGGAGATGAAACCCGTTTTATTTTCATTGGGGTTGAAATTTAGCTTGCAAAATAAATAAAAATTACGATCCCGTTATGAACCGGTTTCTTCTTATTTTCTTCAGAAGGCTGGCCTTATTTCCTACCTCGACTTATACACGGGTTACCGATTTTGGAAGGATATTTGGTTTAAAAATGGGGGGTCGGGTTATACACGGAGTCGGGTTATACACGAGTATATACGGTAGAACAATTAAAAAATAATTGCATATAGTTGTTAGATAAATGTATATTTAAATTTATAAATGTATTGTTTTTCTGTGTAAAATTATATAATCCGGAATATTGTAACGATAGAATTTAAATTTAGATGGGTTTTTTTCATGTTTTTTTTTTTAAAAACCCACCTGGGTTTTTTCGGGTCGGGTACAATCATAACAACTTCTGTGCTGCATGAAAAGACTGCATTTGCAATTGTGGCAGTTATTAGCATTAATACCCATAAAAAGAGATAATCTATCTTATTTTGAAAGTCAGTAAGCGACGTTAGAATTATGTAAATCTCAACTTTTTATTTTGCCTTGGCATTTGATAAAACGAGTTTTTATTTTCTCAAAACTCAGTTTTTGCAGATAGTCTTTTTCTTACAGCGGTAGAATTGAGTAGGGCAAAAAACTTGCGTTGGTTTTCTTCTTACATCGAACATATCTTTGCTAATTTAAACAGGGATTTTATTTTGCGTTCAAAAAGTTATTTTTCTTGACAATAGTAAATTTGCAGTATAATGAATTTAACAAGTTACTTTTTGGTTTTATGATAACTTTTTTGAGGCCGTTCTTCATTATCCTATTAACCACAACTTTGTTAATGCCATCATCACTTTCATTTCTGAATAAAAACTTAAGTTTAAATTTATTTATTACGTTTAGTTTAAATTTGTTTTGCGTTTAACTAAATTTGTTCCACATAAATTGTTCGGGACTATGATCTTCATTGAGGCCCAGTGGCTTAGTGGTAGTGCTTCGAATGGCCACGCCACAGGTCTGGGGATCGAATCCCGGATTGGGCGAGGTTGACCCATCCTTTCATTCCTTGAGTGGGTCGATAAAATGGGTACCAAGCATGCTTGGGAACTAAACACTGGGGGTTCCGCGTGAGGCTGACCACCATACCGAGACATATGCCTAGCACCCCAGAGCCCTTGGTCACGAAAGCTGAAATGGGCACGGCAGGCCTTTGCCCAGTAATGGGCTGCTGCGCCGAGGAGTTTTATGTACTTTATTACATTTTGTTTATTTAGATAAAGCAAAAATCTAATTTTTGTGTGGCAAATCGTCTTGCCAATAATGATAATGCAGATTGGCCGTAAGAAAATTTAATTTCAATATAAGTTGCGGCATTTTATTAATTGTTATTTTTTAAAACCTGAACTATCAATGCTGTAGAAAGGCATTTCATTCATTTAAAAATGTATGAAAATGTGTTCTTGTAGGTTACGGTTCTCTCGGTCTGATGACCAGTGTGCTGGTGTGTCCTGATGGCAAGACCATCGAGTCTGAGGCAGCTCACGGAACAGTCACAAGGCACTACAGAGAACACCAAAAGGTTTCTAGTTTTGTCTTAAAATTATTATTTGTTAGTTAATGCTTATCTAAGGCTTTGTTTTAGGGTGTTATTTGCAAACCAGGATTTCCCCTCCAGGATTGAGGGGCACCTGAAAAAGCCTTAAATGTCTTTTAATTTACCAAAAAAAAAAAACTTGTGTCACTCTCGCATACCACCAGTGGTACATTGCATTCATTGACTGAATTAGCACAAATAATTAAGATATATAATAATAATTGATAAGATATAACAAATATGGAACGAAATGTCTTTAAAAATGTAAACAATCTTCAAAAATCACTGAAATTAATCACTAAAATGAAATATTAAAGGTAATTAAAGCAATTATACACTAAAACAATCAAGAGTCATTCACATGATAATTTGTAAACTATAAATACTACTACTATATACTACTTTGTAAATAATTGCTATTTGAGAATGATGATTGAACACAAGAAAAGAATTAATATCTGTTAATTTGAAGATTAAATCCAAGTCTATTTATTAAAATTAAAAAGTTAAATTTAAATTTTCTTAAAAAATCATTAAACTGTGAAACTAATGACTGATAATTTAATTAGTTGCACAGAACCCCTGAGGGTTAAGGAAATGCCCTAAAAAAAATTGCAAGTTTAATATTTGTTCGTCATTCTATTCTAATCCCATCTGAGAAGGAATTTTTAATGATGTAGTGGGGTTTTTGAAAGCCAATAATAAATCAGGATATTTTCTAACTTTGTACTTTGTAATATGCCTGTATATAGACAGGACTTGAGGAAAAATTGGCCTTGGGGAAGAAAAACCTTACATTTTGCTAAAATATTCGAGTGGTAACAAACTCATCAATCAAACATACACAAATATCTGGTTGATAAACTATACCTAACTTGTAGAAATTCTATTGTAGAAGGTTTTTACAATTTTGATTCTTTATATTTCAATTATTAGTTTTTCGGAAATTAAATAGTTTATTTTCTTTTTAATTTCTGATTCTTATTTACTTAAATCAACAGTATCACAATGAAAGCTCAGACCAAATGAAATTTTTGGAAAAGCAATTTAATTTTAGATTAACAGTATATAAGCCCCTTTTGTGTCTATAAATAAGCTTCTAAGAAAAGAAAAGTCATGTTTATTATTTAAGAATTTGATTCTAGTTGCACAATGACATCTCAGATTAATAAGCATGGGGAAAATATCTGATTTAGTCTTTATTAAAGTGGTCTAGATTAAAACAGTAAGAAAAGCAGTTAGCTGAAACTAAAACTGTTGAATTTAAATTTATTTTTCTCTTAACTTTTATTGCTTATTCTTGAGTAGCATCTTCAGTGAAATAGTTATTCCCAATTAATATTTAAGATTAAAGGCTAAAATTTACTTTATTGATGCAACCTAGTAAAATTTCTTTATCTTTTCATCTTCATTTATGACACTTGTGAAATAGTCAATATATATATGTGTGTGTGTGTGATATATCGTACAAATCTTTATAAAGTTATAATATTAACCACACAAATCTTTATATTATTCTAATATTCAGTTCTTTCTTAATAACTCTCATTTCATGTCTTGCCGATCCATCGAACAGTTTCCACGTTTCAATAGGCCTCAATACATTCTTTCCCACAGAAATTGCATACACAGCAGACTTTGTTTTGACTTCTGATCCACTCTTCTCATGACCATTAAAAATAGTCACTTTTCAATTAGACTTGGAGATGTAAAGTTGTGTGCTTTTTGGCGTGCCAAGCTCCGGCCCCTGTCCTTTACAAGCTCTAAAATATGCTTTCTTTACAATAGACCAGTCTTTGGACGTCCAATATTCCTTCATTCCTCGATTAACTAAATAAGAATTATAGTCTCATGTGTAGTAGATGTTATGCTATTACATATATATATTTAATGTATTTCAGGGAAAACACACAAGCACCAATCCCATTGCTAGCATATTTGCTTGGACCCGAGGCTTAGAACACAGAGCCAAGCTAGATTCCAATAAAGAATTATCTAGGTATGTGTGACGGTCTCTTTTAAGAAAAATGTGGATAGTTGTGTAAATGTTATACTTTTATTTAAAGGTTTCTAACGATCCGTTGAATACATTTAATGGCTATTTCATTCAATGGTAGAGAATTTATAAAAACAAAAGCTTAGTAATCGTAAGTAAACTTTGTTTAATATTAATCCTGATTGCTCTCGAAAACACATACGACTTGGGATTTGTTTTTGTTTGGCTTAATTGAGTTCTAATTTTGCTTACTTCTGCAAATTGTAAACTTTAATAAAAAAATTGACACCGAGTCTAAAATGTGGGAACGGAATAATACTTTTGCTACCAAGGGTGAATGGTCATGACAACTTCACAAGTAACATGTTACTCCACTCCCTGGGCCAGATATTGTATTTCGGCATTGCTTACTGTTGAATTATATATTTTTTTTCTTGTTGGCAGGTTTTGTACTGTTTTAGAAAAAGCCTGTGTTGACACAGTAGATTCCGGGAAGATGACCAAGGATTTGGCAGCATGCATTCACGGACTGAAAAAGTAAGAACTCTGTCGTCTATTCACCGAGACCTGATCGTAACTAGCTAGATTATTGTCAAACATGCGTTACATTTGCACTGCTCAGTTGTTCAAACCCTAAATTCTTGGCTGTTGTCACATTTCTTCTGAACAGTTATTTTTTATTAACTTGCATTTCTAAAATAATAAAACTAAAAAAAAGCACTATAAATAATTAATAAAAACTAAAACTAAACTCCTCGGCACAACAGACCATTACTGGGCCAAGGCCTGCCGTGCCATTTCAGCTTTCGTGACCTAGGGCTCTGGGGTGCTAGGCATATGTCCCGGTAAGGTGGTCAACCTCACGTGGAACCCTCAGTGTTTAGTTCCCAAGCATGCTTGGTACCCATAATAATTAATAACAAAGCAAAATATAAAAAAAAATGGCTAGAATACTTTATTGAAATGTTAATTAAAAAATGTCCATCTACTTAACTACTGTGAGTCGCTTGTAAACGGCAGATGTAGTCTAATGTGTGTTATTCCAACCAACATTTTAACAACCACAATCTAGAAAAATATCTGGTTTTGTAATATCATAACCAATATCGCTAAATATCAATTGGCTTTGTTTTCTCAGACACCTCATCGTCATGACGACGTCGTTTGAGTCGTCTAAATTATAGATTTTATGAACGTTGACCTATTTTATACAAATGCCTTTTCTTTTTTTACATATCCCTGGGTCAAAATTAGACCGGTTCCATAATGTTTGTGACCCTGAGAAAGTCGAAAAATAAAAGTGGGTCGTCGTTGATGTCCTTCCACAGTTCAACGCCTCTGATTCTGAAACTCCTAATCAATGGATTGTTGTGTTCTCCGGGAACTGGCTTGAATCACTCCTTCCTCTCCCACAGAGCACGCAGTTGAGGGCTGTCGCGGGATCACAGCGTTGGTTCCCGTCATCCTCACCAACTTCAAGACATACAAATACTTTTAAATACCCGAATGTAATTCTCCCTGATAAATTCCCTTTTCCATTAAGATTTTCCATAAAAACTGTTTTCCTCTATCCCACTCTCTGGAAAAACAATACATTTAAAAAATGTTGATTTTTTAATTCTGAAATTATAAATATTTTAAATTTTCAATTTTTTTTTCATATTAAAAATGAAATTTTTGCTCCCAAAAATTTATAGTAGGGCTCTTCATTTAAAATTAATATAGCAAGGAAACCTGTCAAAGTGACGACATATTTAAGGGGCTAATCTTATCTAAAAACAAAAATTTGGTTAAGTACTATCAAAATCTATTTTTTGGTAAATTAAAATTTATTTTAATAGTAATATGAACTCATATTTATTTCAATAAGGTATTGTAAGTTTTTATTCAAAGAATTACAATTGAAAATTGCAAGTTAGTGTGAAGGGACTCTTAACGAAATTTTAATTAAAAAAAAGCTTGATACAGGATACAATGCTATTTATCAGTTGAACAACAAACTAAACTGTACTGCGAAATGCAGTTCTTTTAGTCACCCTAATGTAGTTGCCTTTTGAACCATACTTAAATTTTATTCACTTGACGTTGAGAGTTCCTACTCCTCCTTGGCAAACATCTTAAGTTAATGTAATTTTTAATAAGGGTCGTAAAGTTAAATGGAATAAAAATTATTTAGCTTTAAAAATGAAATTAGTAATTTATAGTAGGATTCTTATTTTTAAATTCCAATAGCAAGGAATGCTGTCACAGTAAGAACTGATTTTTAAAGAACTAACTACAAAATGTAGTAATTTTATCTAAATGTACAATTTTATCTAACTACAAAATGATAGCTAAGTACTATCAGAATGTATTTTTGAATTGATTTTAATAGTAAAACGAACTGATATTTATTTTGATAAATATTTTTGGTTAAAGAAATTTTATTGAAAAAAAACCCCAATTTTAAGAATTACTATTGAAAATGCCAAGTCCAATGAGTCTCTTAAAATTTTAAGAAAAAAAAAGCATGATACAGGCTATAAAACTATTTATTTTCACTTTTCACAAATATCTTTCTAACAGGTCATAAAATTTTACATGATTATAATTTTCAAAACACTTATTTCTTGAACGTTGAACTCGATTTATTTTGAAACTTCTTTGGTCAATAAGAAGGGGAATGCAGTTTTATCCTCTTCATTTATTTCAGGAACTTGAATTTCAATACAAACTCGGAAGGATTCCTGGCATTTTTTGCCTCCTGAAGTCCTTGTGACCTCCATTCATTCCACGTTTTGCTGTGTTATACTTTTGTGAACTTGGAATGTAATTTCCCGCTTGAAAAGTCTTTTGAAGATTCTCTCGCGAATGCTTTTTCGAGATCGCAGGGAGGCGAGAGGTGCTCATCACGTCGGCCATTACTCGTCCAGAAAGCACTTTTTTTCTGTTAGCAATGAAATTCCTTGTTGCAGAATCATCAATGAAATAATCGGGTACTCGGTGAGCAGTTCCGACATTGGCTACTCCCATTAGGTTGCTGCCGACATTCAAATCTGCGTTCCTGTATTCGTAAAAAGGTGGCGATTCATTTCTTATGTTTTCATGCCCCTTCGTTGTAAAAGGAGTTTTATCCGGTTGAGTTATTCTTTCTTGAACGTATGAATCCTCGAATCTGTTGTAAATAGTATTGGCCATATTGTTTCCTGAGTTGAAATTATTCAGAGTGCTTCTTGCGTCAACTTTATTTGTCTGTAAGTAGTTTGAGGTATCCCATTTTGTCTGTGCCTTTTCTTGAAAGTCTCTTCTATCTGCTTCAAAATAATCTCTCCCTGGTAAGAAATGCTGGCCATCATGACTTGTGGAATTGTTCCACTGCCTGGGTACAGAGTTTTGCATTGGAACAGACTCGGACGCAGGGGAATCTGGCAACACGTCTTCATTGATGTCTTTAAATCCAAAATACTGATTTGCAAGGTCACTGTCATATAAAGAAGGATTTTCACCACAAAATCTTGAAATTTCCTTTTCCAATTTATAATTTTGATACACCTTTTCTGCATTGTAACTACCTGGTGTCAAACCCTTACCATTTTGTCTCGCGTTTGAGCTAGGCTTTGCTTTTGGAACTTTCGACTCCCCTAACGTTCCGTAAATGGTGCTGATTATAGAATTTCCAGAGTTGAAATTCTTTAAAATACTTCTTGTATCAACTTTATTGTTATAAAAATCTTTGCTAATTTTATTAATTTCCTTTGATATATTTTTCGCACTTTGGTTTGGTTTTCTCCCTGCAGTTTTTATAGACGAGTCTGGAGGAGTACCATGCAATGCGTAGGACATTTTGCTTCCGGAATTGAATTCTACAAGTTTCTCCTTTGTTTTAACTTTAACTGCGTCTTTGCACTCCACATAATCCACCAAGGGTCTGATCTTCTTGTTGCTATATTCTGCCTTTGTACCAGTGACACAATTTGATTCAGCACAAGGATCTTCACAAACTTCCTTCAATTTCTTCAAGTCACCTTTTGTAATTGGGTGCGATATTTCTACTGCAAGTATATTCGGTGATTCTGGAGGCGTTCCATACAACGCATATGCCATACTGTTCCCTGAATTGAATCTGGCCAGTTTTTCTTTTGTCTTGACTTTAACTGCATCTTTGCATTGCACATAATCTACCAAGGGTATGATCTTCTTCGTGTTGTTGATACGTTCCGCCTTTGTACCAGCGACACAAGTTGATTCAGTACGAGGATCTTCACAAACTTCCTCCAGTTTCTTCAGGTCATCTTTTGTACTGCAACGCGAGATTTCTATTGCATGTGTTTTCGTCGAGTCTGGTGGAGTTCCATACAGTGCGTAGGCCATACCGTTTCCTGCATTGAATTTGGCGAGTTGTTCTTTTGTTTTCACTTTAACTGGCTCCTTGCATTCCACATAGTCTACCAAAGGTCTGGTCTTCTTCTTGACGGGTTTTACTGAATCGCCGGGTGCGGGTTTTATTTCAGGCAACATGGTTTTAGAAGAATTTTTATTTTGACTTTGGGGTTTCTGATCAAAAGTTTTAAATTTATTATTTGACAAAACCTTGTTTTTGGCCTTTGCATGAGTACCACAAGCTAGCTGACCGTTCTCAACGATTCCTTTGCCTGCTTCTGAGTCATTTAATTGAGGAAGTTTGACCACTTTGTCTTTATGTCTTAGAGACATTTTAGGATTTTCTTTCTGCGTATCCTTGCTTATCTTCCTTGAAATATCAATTTCAACATCTGGGCGATCGAGGCCTCTATGTTTAAGGGATGTGTTGTGCTTCATTTCTTGCCTTCCTTTAGTTGCAGTTTTGATGTTGGCATCTTGGCACTTCAAGGCAGGGAGCTTGACTACATTGTTGCTGTCTTTTTGGAACCCTTCTTTACGTGTGCTTTCAATGCCATGGCAATTAATTTTGGAAAGCTTGTCCTTCCATTGTGTGGATGTGTTGCCCTTGCTTTGTTGCCCATTATTACTAGCTCTTGAAGAAGTTTTATTTTCAACACTTTGACTGTAAACTGGTTTTACGGTTGGAAGCTTGACAACATCGTGGGCCTTGGATGTCCTTCTTGAAGATTGAAGGCCGCGGGATTGATTCTCTTGATCAGGCAGACCTTTTCTTTGCAATCCTAATGATGCGAGACATTGCTTTGGTACCGTGATTCTAGCAGCAAGTTGGCCATTTGTGGTAAATGTACTCTTAGGCATAACTTTACTATTAGAAGACATCATTCTCTTGGCATCATCAAATTTTGGCAATATCTTTTTTGTGCCTCCATTTCTAGTTGAGACCTTTTTATCAGCATGATCTGGCAAGGACAAAGGAGCCATATTTCTATCACTTGAAGACTTTTCTTTCACTAAAGACATCTTCTGAATACGTTTATTTATTCTTTCCATATTTAAAAGAGATTATTTTCGTTTGATATTGCAGATTAGGTATATTTAATTGTTTGGATGAAAAAAATTCCTGTATCTGAACTAACAAGATATGTTAATTATAATAACTCAGGAATAGTTGCTTCATAGGTACAAGGAACTCTTGGAATGAATGAAAAATTGTCTCGACCGTTTAATACATTGTTTAAAATAAATAGGCGTTTTTCATTGTTGAAAAATTAATGCAAATAAGACTTGATCAAAACGTATTACAACAATGTTTTAAAATGTACTACAACAATGTTTTATACATTATGATATCCTAAGCAAGTACATTTGTAACAGTAATAATAACTGTCACTTAAAGTCGCTTCCAAAGACTTTAAAATATAATGTCTTTAGACAGTGTTCAATTATAAGAATCCAATAAGCTATTTTAAATAAATAAACTAAACTTCTTGGCACAACAGCCCATTATTGGGCCAAGGCCTGCCGTGCCCATTTCAGTTTTCATGACCTAGGGCTCTGGGGTGCTAGGCATATGTCCCGGTAAGGTGGTAAGCCTCACGTGGAACCCCTAGTGTTTAGTTCCCAAGCATGCTTGGTACCCATTTTATCAACCCACTCAAGGGATGAAAGGATGGGTCAACCTCGCCCAATCCGGGATTCGATCCCCGAACCTGTGGCGTGGCATTGCGAAGGACTACCACTAAGCCACTGGGCCTCAATAAATAAATAGCTATTTAAAAAAAAATTTAGAATCATCACTCTCCGATTTTTTCCCCCCAGGCTGCATTATTGGCGGTCAAGCCTTTGGAGACTCGACATACTTCCTAGAACTGAGACTCATTTTTTTTTTTTTGCGGCACCATCTAGGCGACTCTCGCTACTAATTTTGACGCTCAGATTACAATGAATCTGAGCTCTCTGTGGACGTTAAAGTATATCGAGATTTAGTTTTGCAGAGAGATCCCAAGCCAAATGAGTACTCAAAAGACCTTTTACATGCCATATGACATGCATGCACACAATTTTCCCATCCAGAAAATCGGATGATTCACCCAGGGCTTAAACCCGCAAACTTGGGGTTATGAGGCGGACACGCGTAATACCTTTCAGCCCACTGAGCCCTTCAAAATGTGTAGAAAACGAAAAAAATTCCATTTCGGATTTCCGACCCCATCGCAGTACTTTCATTACCTTATATTTCATATTATGTAATTGAAAGTAAACAATAGGAACCCTTCTTATTTTTATATTCTAAATGTAATACATGTAAAATAAGTCGACAGGGGAACTTCAGAGTAATTAAAAGAAATTTCATTTAAGAGCTATTCATCAGGAGAGAGTTGACTTGTCGTCTGCAGTCGACGAGTGATCGAATGCCCGCAAAAATGGCGACAAATCTCGAGCCCCGCTCCACTGACCAATAAGAGTGATGAGAAAGTTTGAAAGATCAACTTTAAAATGTGATGACTAAACAGTTTCTGTGGGAACGATTGATCTAGGCGACTGTTTGTCGCCGACAGGGTGTGGTTGGGATGTTAAAGTACTAAGCGACATTAAGGATATATGAAAAAGATAATTTAAGTTATTAAGTTTAAAAAATATAAGATTAAGGAGGGAGAGGGTTAAGTTATCAGGCATGAAAGTTTTCCGCCTTTCGGCGGAAATCCGCCTTTTTTAATCTCATTTTGGCTGATCCTGAGATCGATGCAAAACCGTTGAGAAATTGTGACCCATATATATGGGGGGGGGGGGTCTAAGATCAAACAAGGCGAGACAAAACAAAACACTACGAGACATCAATGTTTGGTTGACCGATCCGTCTTGAACTATAAAAATAACGGAATCTATATCTATTGCCATTTCACTGCAAATAATCGAGCATAGCAAAAATTACGAGGCATCGAGGTCTGGTTTGGTTCACTGATACTTGAACTATAATAATAAGACTCCGCTTTTACCTCAAAATAAGCACAAATTACGAGGTGTTGAAGTTTGATTGGTAGGTCTGTTTGAACTAAAACTATAAAAATAAAGAGTCACTACTATAATAGTGCGATTTCGCTGCGAACTAGTAAATATTACGATTCGTATAAGTTTTTTTGGTTCAATGATCCGTCTTGAACCAAAACTATATTGTAAAAATAACTAGACGTAACTGCAATTATGCTAAGAATTGGAAAATATTTCAAATGCGATCAACGTAAGTCGTAACACGTCTCTGAATAAACTCAGTTACGATCTCATTTAATTTGCGTTCGAAGTATTATTTTTTCTTATAAAAAACATCGGCTTCCATCGGTATACCGATATTTTTAAAAGCATACCGATATTTTAAAGTTAACTTCGGAGTCCGATGGCTAATTTTTTTTAACAAGTGGTGCATTTTTGAAACCAGGGTCCGATTAAAGCGGTATTGCATCGCAATTTGCGATGCAAATTCACTGAAACAGCGATACAAATAGTCCACCAATTCGCTAGAATTGCGATGCATTTTTTTATAGCGTTTATTTTTCTTTGCGCCGTATTTAGGTGAAACTAAACTTAAATTTTAATAAACAATAAGTTCAAATAACAGATTCTTATAATGAAGATACAAATTTTAATTAAAATGTGAAGATGAATTAAGATTAGATTACACTAAGTTTTCTTTAAATCTCGGCCAGCTATTGCAATCTCCCATTAGAAGAGGAGTCAGATAAAGCTTCCGGATTTACTTATTTTGCTGCCTAGTAATTTTCACCTACCGATGGCGTCACATTGCATCAGAATGATTGACAGTTCTCTGGCTCTGTTTGATCGGAAGAGTGTCTCGTTACTTTTGTAGCTCCAGCTTAGGCCAAGTCGAGCAACCAGAATATTTTCTTCTGATCAAGTGTCTGACTCAGTGTCCGTGAGTCCTGATCACAGGAACGGCCCTAATTAAAAAATACTTTTTGTTTACGTTTGAACTTTTTTCTACTTCGGCCTATACTGTGGTTTCTGATTTTAGACAATTTTTATTTTTAAAAGAAATGGAGTGTCCACTTATAGAAGCATTATATATTCAGGTTGTTAGTGAATTTCGAGCCCTTGAATTTTTTTTGGAAAAGTGTTTGAATTTTTTTTTTCTAACTTTGTATGAACCATGTTAATAAGGATATGTATTGAAAGACCAAAAGTTGGGGATTTCAATCCCAAAGAGGTAGTCAAGAATTTTTTTGAAAGTTTTGATTTTTTTTTTATAAATAGAACCCTGCTTGCAACGTAATGGGATGATCTAAACTCTTAAATGGTAATTGTGTTATGATTTTACATTTATCTAGTAAGAGTAATTTATTAGTTATCAGATTTTTTTATTAAATATGATTTAATATGGCATCGATATACAGTTTTAAAGTAAAACTAAATTACAAAATTTAAGCATTATTTTCTATGTGTGTATTTTATGGGAACTAATATAACTAAATTTCTAATTGGTTTTACGTCGTTACGCTGATAGTGCAAAAAAATTGAATTCAGTGTTCAGCCTTTTTGATTAGTTTGCTCTTTCATGCCTGAGTTATAATATGTCATACATACACAATTTTAATATGTGAACTTATTTCTGACCCAATACTTCTTTTTTCCAGTGTGAAGGAGTCCGACTACCTCTACACCATGGACTTCCTGGAGGCCATTTCCGAAGAGCTGAACCAACAGCTCAAATCCTAGACAACACAATTTCACGAGCTGCACGGATGATTGAGGGCACATTTCAAGTCTGTGTTGGTCTGACTGACTGATTGTAGTTTAAAGGGCTTAGAAAATAAGATTGTTACAAGACTTGATGAAGGGTGTAGTTGTGAAATTTGCATGCTCCAAAGTGTAGCTAAGATATGGGATCATGACTTTTGATAATAGTAAATTCAATTGGATGGAGTCGCTAATGAACTCTCCGGATCCTATACTTTAATTGAACTTGGGAGAATTTGAATTTTGAACCCTTCTTATAGTACACAAGGATCAATTGTTTTTGGTAGCCTCTTCATCTAAATTATATGCAAATGTGGATAATCTTTGGGTTTATTACCACTGTTTGAGATTTAAATTTCCAGTCAGTCAATTAGTTCTGCAGTGAATGGTTTTTAGACTCTTTACAAATTGAATGAAAAAATTTAAATAATAAAATATAACAAAAAGATGTCTGCCATTGAAAAAGCATGTTAACCCTTTCAGTCCCAATGACAATTTGGCATCTTCATTTTAGAATTTTTTTCTGATCGTCTATAACCATTTATGATATCAAAAAGCACATCATTCGATTCTTCACATTTTTTTCTATTAGAAAATATTTTTTATTAATCCTAATAGATGTCAGCCCTATTATTTTTTTTCAATTATGATCAGAAACATGGCATCACTGGGACTGAAAGGGTTAAACGGTGTCTACATATGGATGTGTCAGGGCAATAACATGGTGTATGTCTAATTCGACTTGGGACCATTTTGCGTATGATATTTTATGTCTGGCCAGGTTCCTATAGTACTAGAATCATTGTTGCTCTGACACACACACAAATATAACTACTCATTTTGCGAAATTGCCCGTTACGACTTGGTCAGATCAACACAGTAAAAAAGGGCATCTATGGGCTTATTTGGGGACGACCCACGAGCTTGTTTCAATTTAGGGATGGAGGGTAACGAAAAGTAATGTCGGTGTTGTGAAAACTTTTTTTATCAGGAATCATTAGTTAGTTTTAATCATTGCAAAGCATCCATGTTTCAAATTGGCCTAGTAGCTTGTGCTGTGAGATGAATGAATGCTACAAATGGAGGACTCGGGAACACAAGTGAACCAAATCCATAAAAAGCTTCTTTGTGCTACAGAGGTTTAAAGTGAAAGCTTCATAACAAAATGACCTCTCAACATTTTTTTTAAAATTTAGCTGCCTAAGTGATATCTGAAATAGGACTTTTTTCATTATTGCACTAAAATTCTACTTAGTAGTGCATGCAATTGCGCTGCTCACTTGAAAGTGACAAAAGTGGACCACTTGGATTCTGGACCCTCCAAATGGTAATTGTACTGTGTTACGGGGATTCTTCTGTATTGTGTTAACATTTTTCTTCCTTATCAATGTCAATATATATATATTATATTTAAAAAAATGAGTTTATTTCAAGTTTAATTTTTTAATAATCTTGGTGCTTCCTTATCATTAACTCCAACCTAAATTTCTTGTTAATCTCAAATATCCGATTTGTTGTTGTTGCCGTGTCCATGATGTGTGCAAAAACTAGATGGATCCGAAGCTGTCGTAGACAGCTTTCGCTATTTCTTCTGCATCTTCGGAGAGAATTAAAACTGAATCCGATTTGTGAAACTTATTTTACAACAAAAAAAAATAATAAAAAAAAAGCTTAAATCTTATTTATTATTAAATTTCTTACTTTACAACAAAAAAAAATCATAAAAAAAAGCTTAAATCTTATTTTATATTAAATTTCTTACTTTAAAAAAAAATAATAAAAAAAAAGCTTAAATCTTATTTATTATTAAATTTCTTACTTTACAACAAAAAAAAATCATAAAAAAAAGCTTAAATCTTATTTTATATTAAATGTCTTATTAATCTCAAATATCTGATTTGTGAAACTTATTTTATAACAAAAAAAAATCATTAAAAAAGCTTAAAAATACTTCCAACTAATCAGCATTACTTTTTTTTATTGTTGACAAACAGAATTTCTTAAAATTCTGAATAATCTCATTGGTTTTTACTCAACTGACATTGTCTTTACACTTTTGATTTATGTGTGGGTATTTTTTATATTGTAACTGGTTAAAAAAATTTTGGTAGTGGTGAAAATTGTTATTTATTTTCTTGGTACACATTGCTTTATTTCTTTCAAAGGTCTTTGCTGTTAAAAAGGAGACTATTTTTTCTTTCTTTTATTAGTTTAGAAAATATTAACCAAAACTTATCATCAAAAGTCAATTAAAGTTTTCATTCATCAAGTTAATTTTATCAAAAATTAATGAATATCTTAATGAAATAAAATGTTACAATTGGTAATAAATATTTGATATTACTAAATAAATATATGTAAATTTAACTTTTTGAAATTCTAAACGTTTCTCGTTCCTAAATTTTTTAAATATCACGATCTTAAAGATCAATGATGTTTTCAACTTCACAGAATGAATCACAATAGAAGAGTTATTGTGCAGCTCTTGTATAGTTAGCATATTTTTGCACTGCTAAATGACCCCTATTTATACAAGTGCACTTTTATACAACTCTTTCATCACAATGTAACTCAGTATTAAAGTATTTTGTAAGAATGACTTGGCAACAGAAGGTGGAAATTTAATTACAATCCCTGGACAAATTATTCGACACTGTATTTTTTTTAGTAATTTTATGATTCTTAAGAGTTTTTATGGAATAATGGTATATTTAAACTGAAATATTATTGATTTTTATTTAAATGAATTGTTGTAGACTACATATTTGTATTTATTTTTAACATATGGCAACACTGTGTTGACAAAGTGATACATGAACGTAAACAAGTACCAACCTGTATCAGCTCCTGGAAAGGATTATTTATGTGTGGAATCATTATCCTCAAATGCAAGAGACAGTACAGTCTTGCATTGATAGCATGCCGCACAGAATTAAAGCTTTGATAGCGGCTAAAGGTGGCTCAACTCAATATTGACTTTTACTAACATTAATTTCCCTTTTCTTTCAAACTTAATAAACTTATGCTTTTCTAAATGAATGCTGTTTTATTGATGTCAAATAAATCGGTAATGAATTGGATAATATAAAAATAGAAAACAAATCAATTTAAATTAAAACGGTACAATATCACCCGGTAATTAATATTTTACATGAAGGGTTGCAGTGCGTCTAATAATTTGTCCAGGGACTGTAGTTTCAATGTATACTTCGTAGAGGAGAATAGTATAATGTTGTTAAAAATTAAATCTCCCTAAATATATGCCTTCAGCATGTGTGCAAGAAGGGGATTTGTTCACTTTTTGCAGGAATGAAAGCTGGAAAGAAATTTGTCACCTGAAACAAGCCAATTATAAAGTTCTACTTCTATGAGTTAAAAAAAAAGGCAGGTTTTTGGAAGCGCTTATAAATAATGTTAATAAAACAGTTTCCAAACAAAATGGAAATCTCTACAACTTTTCAGTGTTCAACACTGAACTATTACATAATATTTGTTCGCCTTAAATAATTGGAGGGGCAACTGGATGAAAGTAATTTGTAGTGGTTAAATTAACGTTGCATCGCACTAAACAGTGATTGTAGTTTTTTTTTACATTTTGGTAACTACTATGATTTGTAGAATAGTAGTTGGTTTTTCCAAAATATACAATAATCTCCCACATCCACTTGTCCCTTTAATTTAGAAAATATCAACTGAAGTCTTAAAAATTTGTATTAAGCTTCCTCCGAGTTATTTTGGTAATGTAAAGCTCATCTTTAATGGCTTGTTCTTTCCAATGATGTTGTGCACTTTTCACCCTGTGCATTTAATTTAATAAACAAATTCTGTAAAAAAAAATGTGGTTTCTTTTTTTGTTTTGTAAACTAGTTAGTTAATGTTGTTATTAAAGTTGGTCCTGACTCAAGAGGCTGTGCCTGCCTGTTTATAGCCAAATGTTCAGGCAGGATAACTGTTTAAAGATTCTCTTCTGCAATCATCTGGTACTTGTTTCTGTTTGAAAGACGAGCCGACTGATGACCAATACCAGACTCTTATTTGAACATGGGTTTGGCAGCTGGAGTCTGACACTGAACACATAACCTAGCTGTTTAATTTATTTTTAGCCCTAAGGAATATTCAGACATGCAGAAAGCAACCTTAAAATGTTCATTAAAAACTCAGGTTTTTATATTTAAAATATTCTTTACAGATGGATATTTTGACATCCCTATTGACTATAACTTGAACCTTTTATGCTAATATCTTTCAAATAATATTAAAAAAATTATTCATGGCTACAATTAAGAGTTTTTATTAACTAGTAGGGGCTGGTGCCCCAGACGGTATGGCGCATGCCTTGCATGCGAAAGGTCCCAGGACGGCATTGCCAAATTAACTACAGACCTATAAATTGTTTATGCAGCCAAAAGTCTGATATTCATGCCAGAGGCAGGATTTAAACACCGAATACCAGTTTAGAAAGAAAAGTAATCTAAATACCTATAAATAAAACTGATTTAGTAAATTAAATAACATTTAATGTGTTTTTTTAATTATAGAAATATACCCCTAATCATTATGGTAATATTTCTAAGGCCTAAATATATACTTGGGACGCTTATAAATAAACAGATACACGCCACAAAAAAAGCGGAACTCCTTTAATAAAATATACAAACACGTTCAAGCAATATACTTGACAACTATAAACATAATGCAGCAGGTGATGAACATGCCTCCGAACAGCACGTACCGATCTGTGTAGGCCCTCTTTTCGATGAGCCGCATTACAGTGTTGGACAGGCCGAGGGTGTTGGCAATGTCCAGGATTTTCTTGTGAGCACCTTTCAGGGTCGACCTGAAAAATACCAACTTGAAATATTTGTTTAAAAATGCTTCTTCGATAGCTGGGATGCATTTGAACACGTTCACGCCGTCGCGGGCCACCGGTGGCCTGCACTAGATTCTCATCGGGCGGCGCGTACCACCGGTGGCCCGCACTAGATTGTCTCATCTGGTGGCGCCACTTATTTTTATAAGGGCAAAAACTAAAAACGAATCTAACCGCCTTTTGAGTTATACTTAATAGGCACAAATCTGATCAGGATGAAAAAATGACACGAATACACAACTTGCACAATAGGCACTCACTGTACTACTGAGCCAGATAAAGCACAGCATTTATTTGAGCACCGCCTTTTTACGCCGGCGTGAACGTGTTAACCAATCAAGAAAGATTGGCATTTAAATTTGCCATCCGAAAATGATCATTCTGCTTAAGTTTACCTAAATATTCAAAATATAAGACAAATAAAGATGGTAGTAGTGAACAATTTATGTAGGACAAATTGAGTTACACGAAAAACAACTTTTAAAAACATAAATTTTTTTCGAAAATGAAGGTGGTTAATGGTTATTCTCAACAACAATCCTTGCAAGATAAGTATGTATATTAGTTAAATATAGATGCAGAGAGTAAGTATTTTAATTAAAAGAATAACTATTTGGTCTAGCAAAAAAACAACTTAGCAATCAAATCAAAGGCAGGGAGAACTGTGAACCAAAAAAGTTAAATTATAACAAATTATTTATATTTGCACTCACACAGCCAAGAAAGAAAATATGACTGTTAAATGATGCAATTTTTTTGCAGTGGCTATTTGCATCTAGTGAAGAAGCTTTGAGGGAAGCTCATTCCTATTTAGTGGATTAATTTTAGACTTGAAAAAACTTCTGCCGTAGGCAGGTTAACTGCAGTATCAAGCCTAATGACTTGGATGTAAGCACTTAATAACTCTAACCCATAATAAAGCCTAATCAAATGGTCCAGTTTGTTGTTCTGATTACTAAATGGCCATACAGATTTGACCAAGTTAAGTAAGTTTTTTTTAGGGATGCACCGAATACCAAATTTAGCCGAATACCGAATATTCACGGCCAAAGTCTTAGCCGAATATTCGGCCTATCTAAACCAATTTTTATTTTTTGTCAGATCTAAGTAAGTTGTATTTATTATTCAATACAAACACATAAGTACACAATCATACAATAATTTTAATACAATATAACTATTAAATTTTTAATTAAACCTACACACAATAAAGTGGTACTTGTTTGTTATTAAAGCAAGCCTTTTAGAAAGTGTAACTTGGAAAAATCATATCCCGAAAACAAAAATAGAAGTATGAAAACATAAACAAAAGTAGGTGGATCTGCGGTAGAATGAAAATTAGAAAAAATAATAATAAAACCATGGCTTACAATTGCGATACATATGGTAATTATTGTTTTTTTAAATCCCATTCACAGTAACTTTTCCCTTAAAGAGACATGTTTATTTAAAACAACTTGAGCTTGATTTAACATTATAAATAACAAAAACTTAAGCATTTGAGTCTATCAAAAAAGAAAACAAGTCCTGTTTGGGAATTTTTTCGACGTTTTAGGAGATGATTTAACATGAAGAATTTTGAAAAAAATTAAATTTCACTATTCGGCCAAACCGAATATTCGGCTAAAGTGTACGAATACCAAATAGTAACCGAATATTCAGTGCATCCCTAGTTTTTAAAAAAAACCTCTTGAAAACATGAAGTAATTTTTACAAAATACCAGAAATGCAATATTTCTCAAATGCATATCAGACCACCCCTATCCTTACCTCTGCTCTCTCAAGTTGCCCAGCACGCTGGCCCCTTGCCCTAGTAAGTCGTCCACCCCCCTGTGGGCCCCTTGTAGAGAGGTGTTGTGTTGGAGGGCGTGGTCTATCATGATGGTGGTATTCTGGTCCCGATTGGTGGAGAACTTCTGGTTCAGTAGTTCATCCCGCTCTCTGGTCTCCTGTTCCCGTCTCATGCGCCGCTGCATGGCGCTCTGGAGAGAGGTCTGGTAGTGGCGTTGGTCGTATTTTAGTTGGTCCACCTTAAACAGCGAAGAAAAAGGTGAGTATTCAGAAAATTTATTCAACTTTTAGTTTAGTTTTAGTTTGAATTATCGTTGCAGTAGAGCTACACGAGGGCTATTGGCCACGAGGGCTATTGGTATTTTAGAACCACAGTCTAAAGTGACGAGCCGACACCTGAGTAGGCACCCAACGCAACCGTTAAGGGCGACATCGTACGCTGTGTTAGGGAAAAAAAGTCTAAATTGTGGAGGTGACGATAGATAGCAGCATCTGTCACTTATGTGTGTGTGTCTTACTTGACGAAGGTTTATAAGCGGGTCTCTGACCAAGCACACAAACCTGAATATATATGTCTTCCAACCAAGACTGTCATGTTTCAATGGAAAAATAGGTTGATAAAGTTAGTAGTTATCAACAAAAAAAAGTTAGTAGTATCAAAGTTAGTAGTATCTACCAACCAAGAGTTGATGATGCAAAGTTGTGAAACATGATATCCAGAAAGGGATGGGAGATGTGCGCTGTAGAAACAAAACGTTATTCTGTTGCTATGAGGAATTCCAAATGGGGGAGAACTCTGGCATGTTAGATTAATTAACTAAGTGGCTTTGTAGGCAATAGAGAGAGAAAGAAAAAAAGCACAGCATCCATGGATCTACCAACAAAAATATGATAGCATTTGTGACTTGTTTTGAGAAAGTACTTTGAACTTAATTTTTTATATTTATTGAGTTGCTAGATTTATGTTTTATCGAAATCGTCGAAGGGTGGAGGAACAACAGACCAATCTTAATATATCCTATTAAATGCAGTTGAAACGATTGTTTCAGTATTGATAGTTGGGAAAAGCAACTCAGCCAGGTGTAGGAATATCCGCGTCAATTGAAATTCCGATAAACGGTGAAATGAACGGAAATATTGTTAGTTTATGTATACAATTCTAAAACACAGTACATTACCATTTATTAACAACAACCTTATGAAATGCCTGTTTGTTTATACCTGGACTCGGGCCGCGACCCTCTTGTTCGGCAGCTCCTTATTCACTAAGATGTCGAGTTTGCCGCAATTGTCGCTGATGCTGTCCAGCAGATTCTGAATGTCCCTCTCCACCAGAACAGCTTTATCGACAGGACTATGCTCCAGGCGGACAAACTGCCGATGGACTTCTTCCATCATAGCGAAAGTCCGGTGGTATAGAAGATCCATATTTTAAATTGTTAAATGTTCGAAATGTTGGTCATATCACAAAGAGTTCGCATTTAATGCATCGGGATTTTCGTAAATTGACATCGCACACGCGTCAAATTAGTTCGGACTTCATGTCACAAATTGCATTAAGAAACTAGCAGAAGACACGACATCGCAGGGGTTGCTTGAAAATGTGACAATTAGTAATGTCGCCAAACTAAAAATATTGCCAAATAGATTCGAACTATTTTTTAAAGAAAATTTTGAAATAATTTTTTGCTATCAATAACCAAAAAAATTAAAATTATGTTTAAAAAGAATATTTATACTAAAAAACTTAATTTCCACTACACCTGAACTTTTTGTAATTTTATAATAGTGTACAAAATACGCCAAGTTAAGAAACTTTGCCAAATGAAACAGCAATCTAAACCTAAATGGTGTTGCCACTTTTTTTATTAATAAAAACGTTATTTACAATTTCGCTGGAGAGGCCAGTCGGTTGAAGCATTGCAAAAATTACTGCGGATCTATTAAAGGTCTGTACAATCAAAAATATCCAAAGAATACTTCTTGTAGAGCGATTGTATATTAAATATGCTTTAAACTCTCGACTTTTAACGATGTTGTGCTTAATATGTACGCTCTGGTGTTGTCTCTTGTCCGGGATTTTAAAAATAACATAAAGCTCTAAACCAGAGCGCACTTTAAAAACGAATAATTATATTTTTTCGGGATAATATTTAAAAATATAATAAGTGTTATTCGTGATTTTTTATAAATAGTATTAATATTGTTAAACTTTATTAGTTTTAGAAATTTAAAAAAATACAAGATTCACATTTCGCACAATATTAGTTTCGCAGAAAATTTCAGGTATTTTCATATGTCATATTGCATTTTTGATAGCTTTTATTTTATAAAAAAAGTATCAAAAACATTTTTTGAGGTCTACATTTTTTTTACAAAAACACGAACCATGGCCTTCACTGCTTGCGTAAAGCGCGCGCAACCTTTGTTTCCTCAGCCATTTCGCGCCTGACGTCACGGGTTGCGTCATCCTGCTGATGTTATGGCAGTTTTGCAGAGGTAAACAATCACACGCTGGTATGTTGTTAAATAAAGACTTTGAGGCCAGCTCCAATTGTGGTTAATTCAGCATGCAATCTATGGAAAACAAGCATCGGGAGTATGGGGTGAAAGAAAAAGTGAGTTATTTACAAATTATTCCGCTCCATATATTTATTTGTTTATTATTATGTATAATGGTGGTCATGTGATTTTGTTTTGATGTAAAGGTAGGCCTAATTAAACGCTATTTTAGGTATTTCTCCCGCATATAATACCAATTGGCAAAAATTATGGAATAAATATTAATAAAAAGTGTTCCAAGGTTTGTCTCCCGGTCAAACCTAAAGTCTGTTTTAGTTTTGGTTTCCGATTGGCTCACAAGATGGTGCCCTTCTTTGTTTACGTTCTTCTTCCTTTTGAGTGATCAGTCAATTTTTTTTTACGGTATGTGACAGCGATTAAAATTTATATCCGTGCAAATAAAAAATTATAATAAATTAATGTCATTTTTCAGGGGTCAATTTTATAAAAATAACTAAGAATGATTAAAAAAAGATCAAAATAAAAAAAAAGTTAAATTACAAAAAATTTATAATAAATTGTATAATAATCTTTTGGTTTAGTTTGAATTATCGTCGCACTAGAGCTACACGAGGGCTATTGGCGACGGGCGTTGTATTATAGAACCACAGTCAAGTGACGAGGCGACACTTGAGTAGGCACCCAACGCAACCGTTAAGGGTGACATCGTATGCAGCGTTAGGACTTTGAAGGATATTTAACATGCACTCCCGCCACACGGGGTATTATTCGTCGGAAATTTTTGGCTGCATGGGCCGTTTATAGGTCGGCAGTTATTTTGGCGATACCTGGGACCTTTCGCATGCTAGGCGAATGCCTAACCGACTAGGCTCCCCAGCCCCCATAACATGTTTTGGGAAAACAGAGGTTGCAAATTCCTTTGAAACAAATATCAGATGTCCTCTACACAGTATTAATAATTAAAATCGATATAGATGGTATACCACACAGTAATTTATCTAAGCCTGTATGTGTGCTAACATAATGAAGTTTAGATCTGTGCTTAAGAATATTTTGTTAAATTTGTTAAAAAAATATTAGAATTTTTTTTTAATTATATACTCATTTCACAACAAATTGAAAAAGTACATCAATACTTGCAACATTTTGTTGTTAAGTTGGCTTTTAAAATAATTAAGTTTTCTTAAACTGCTAAAATAAATTTATGCTTTCCTGCGAGTTTGTATTTAAATATAAACAGCAGGGAATTTGCCAGGAAATTTTTTGGGTGAACATCAATGGCAGCTTTTTCATTACAAAATATGGGAGATTTTTAAATAGAAGATAAACGAGCAAATTTGGGGAGACTTGTTCTTTTTTTAAAAAAATGGAATTTAAACAAACAAACTGTATTCAATTTTAAAATCATAACAGTGATGTCAATTATTACAAAAGTGGTAATAATAAAGGTAATTGACATACTAGAAGGAATGTTATTTTTGCAACAATATTTAGAAATCTATCTAAATGTATTTGTATTATTAAAAAATTCTTTCACATATAAAGGAATTTTTTTATTGAAAAAAATAGTATTGATAATTCACCAATAGAATTTATTATAAATCCTATTTACAAAAGCTTATATTTTACACATATCACAGACAAGATGAAAATAAATATTTATTGAATTATTTTATTAAAAAAAAAGTTATATTGGTGTCTAAATAAAAAAAAGGGCTCCTGCCCGGATCAGATTTACTGTACGGTCTCCTTGGCGCGATTTTTCGGATTTGGCGATAAATAATTTTTTCTGGCAACCTGTCTGACTTCAACTGAAGATTCGAATTCTATGACTTCGCACCGATGACGTTTTCCGGCAACCTTATCGGACCTTTGGTTGAGTTTTCATAAGAAATATTCCTATAGATCTTTTCTTTGAATAGTGGTTTTAAAAAATAGTCGCCAAAAGACAGACTTTTGGCGCGATTTTGGAAAGTTCGCCAAGGGGGACCGTACATTAAATCTCTACCCTCCTGCCCTATTAGCAGAAAATATCCAATGCTGAGAGAAGTGTGTAATGGCCAAAGAGATTATTATATTTATGGTCCATAACAATTAACATCTCTGCTTCAAGGTTTGCAGTTTTGCCATTTCAAATGGGTTGGTTTTCTTGAAAATAGTACCAGCCCAAAATGGTTAAACAATTTCCAATTACTAAACTATAAAGCTTATTTTCAGGGTGTCTACTTAAAATAGCTGGTATATTTTTTGCAAAAAAACTAGACAGTTATAAATAAAGATTTTTTTTTAAAAAAAGTAATTTTTGTTTGAAAAGTCACAAAAAATATCAATTTTAAGAAAAGCCTTCTAGTGTAGCTAATTTATGCTTAGGCAGAACTTTGTGCATGGTGTGGGTCTTGTTTGGTAATTTTCTGCCTGTAAACTTATCAACAAAACCAATTCAAGACACGGATCTTGCTTGATGAGTTCATAATTAGGTTTTAAGCTGTACTTACAAATAACAGTTACAAAATAAATAGGAATGAAACAGTAACAGAATAATACTTGATTTCAGTAAATGGCTGTTAGTATGTCTTGTCTTTTTGATGGGGTATTTTTAGGGCCAAGGCACTTCAGCTTTTGTAGTATTCTTTGGACAAACATTTTCCAATTCTCCAGAACGTGTATTCTGAATAAATAGATTTGACCCAACCCTTCATCTACTCGCAGGAGAGTTAATTGTTGTCCCAACATTTTCAACATGAGCAGCCACAGCATGATGTTATTCATGGGCAATCACAGCTTGTCTCTCATCAGAACAGTCTTTTGTGCAGCTTAAGGCCTTATCACACGAGAGCTCGTTCGTTCAGCGGCGTCCGTATGCCATATCAAAAACTGGTTATTGGAGCAGTTTTTGCTGGATGAGCTTTTTCGAGTCAACCTGAAAAAATCCGTATCTTTTTTGCTGTTCGAACGGCTGCTCCAATCAGAACGAAGTTCAGTCGTGATGTCACGTTGTCACGCCTGTTAAATTTGTGATGTCACGCATGACGTAGCCGTTCTCTTGTTGACGTTTTTGCTGTCCCAAAAGTTGTTCGACGAGCGACGTTCGTACCGTGTGATAAGGGCTTTACACCATGGAGGCTATGATGAGCGGCAAGCTAGAATCAGGATTATTCTATCTTACCTCCCCATGTCCATAATCGTGCAGTAGTGTCCTGGAGTGACGCAGGACACCTCCAATTGCCCTCAGTTCCTCCCCTGTTTTTAGAAATTGCACTAACCAAAAACTAAAGAATACTCTGGTCTGTTATTTTTCTTAAAAGGAGCATCATTGAAGAATTACAATCAATTTATGATAAGGGTAGGTACATGCTTATACCCGTTTGGCTTTTGGTGTATTTTGTTTAGTTAAGGCTGGACAAGAATTTGTCGTCTAGAACAAATTTCAGGAATTCCTCCACCTGTACAACTTGCCATCACTTTGGATAACCATAGAAAGTTTTCACCCATGTCTATCCATGAGCACTGAATGTGCTTAATTCAAGGCATGCAGCCTCAAAGTACAGCCTCTCTCGTGTACCATGTATGCTAAACATGCGATGCATGGCCAGGACCATGTTTAGCCTGTTCCTGACCTCCCTGCAGTGATTATGTTTAATATTTCAAGATAAATTCCAAGGCATGTTAGCTAGTGCCTAATACAATTGTCCATAATGTATCTTTAAATATACGACTAAGAGAAAAGTAGATGACGGCAGAAAATCCACCACCGATGTGACACTTAAGAGTACGATTGGGACAACCATAAGCAATGCATAGTTATAACAATTTAATCTTCAAAACAGCCTCTTGTGCACCATGCAGGTAATGAAGGCAAGGAAGAAATGATAAGGGGAAATGGGGAAGATGAAAGGAGTAAGAAATACATGTTTATATCCTTGGCTATTGGTGTATTTTATTTATTATACTTTTGTCATCTAAATTTTAAGGCTGTACGAGAAGTTTTCATAGAGAACAGATTTCAGGAGATCCTCAACCGGTACAACTTGTAATCAATTTGGACAACCATTGATTCAAGGCATGCAGCCTCAGAAGAGCCTCTTATAGCAATACATAGTTAAAGAACCTTTCAGAAGAGCCTTTTGTGAGACTCTTGTGACCTCTCTTAGTAGAGATGACATAAGCCATGCACGCAATGAAGAAGAGCACCGCCAGCACCATGAGTAGTATCCTGTCCGTGACCTTACTTCTGGAGGAGTGTCCTGGAGTGGCGTAGGACCCCGCCCATGGCCTTGAGCTCCTCACCGTCTTTCAAAAACAAACGGTTGAGACATTAATCAAGACTACGAGATGAATTTGTTTATCCTTCTTAAAGGGAGCATCACTGAAGAACCGCAACCAATTTCTGTTAAGGGGTAAGAGGTATATGCTTATATCCTTGGCTTTTGGTGCATTTTACCTATATGTGCCCTTTTAAAAGTTAAGGCTGGATGAGACGTTTTTGCTGAGAACAGATTTCAGAAAATCCTCCACCGGTACAACTTGCAATAAATTTGGGCAACCATAGAATGTTTTGGTCCTTATCCCTGGACACATCTGTTTAATAGAAAGCATGTTCACCCTGCAATTTCAAAAGTATCAGTGTAGTTTTGAGCCTCGTTTAGTGTTTCAAAATGAATTCCAAGGCATCAAACTGTAACATGCTAGCAAGTGCCTAATCCAGAAGAATTTATCTTGGTAACACCAAGATGAAAGTAGATGACAGACCGTTGCAATTCATTACTACAGTACAATAGGGATAGCCATAGAAATATAAATCAGTTAAAGAATCTTCAGAAGAGCCTCTTGTGCACCACGTATGCCATGCATGCGATGAAGAAAAGCACTGCCAGCACCACAAGTATCCTGTCGGTGACCTCCCTGCGTCCGTACTTCTGGAGGAGTGTCCTGGAGTGGCGCAGGACCCCGCCCATGGACTTGAGCTCCTCCCCCGTGTCCCCCACCACCTGCGAGGAGCCAATCAGGGCGTGCAGGGACTCCTCGCTCTGCTTCACCTGCAACCAAAGAAATGCACAGTCAATCATTTGCAGGATTCGAAATAAAAAGTGTCCAGCGTAAAATGCCACTAAATCTTTTTATTTTACAACAGCAAAATAAAATGAGTTGCGACTAGTTTTTCAAAATTGTGTCTACTAACGTTCTTGCCAAAAATAATCATATTGAAATCACAATGAGCACACATGAGGAGCCTAGTCGGTGAGGCCTTTGCAGACATGCGAAATGTCCCAGTTTCAGGTCCGGGCATCGCCAAAATAATTTATGACCTACAAACGGTCCGACGAATAATTCCCGGTATAGAGGGAATGCATGTTAAACATCCTCTGAAGTCCTGAACCATGTACTTAGACTCCTTTTTCAAATTAGTAATGATAGTTTCTTTTTGTATATCAAAATTAAAAACGCAACAATTTTTATGTGACTGTTTTGACATACTCGTATATTCTAAATTGCAATTTACAATGTTATAATATTTTTTTGTAATTGTACCCAAATTTGTTTAGGTAAGTTATATACTGTATATGTTTAAAAAGCGTTGAGGATACACATTTCTTAAACAATTGATAAAGAATGTTAAAACCAGTTAGTCATAATCTCTACAAAATACTGCAACCTGTTTCTGGCCCCCTCAATTTGTATTACCAAAAGGTTTACCCCCCCCCCCCCCAATTCATTCATAAATACCAAAAGGGGCCCCTACCTGTGCTGCCATCATGCTCCCCAGTGCCACCAGGCTCTCTGTGATGGAGGAGGCCTGCTTCGAGAGGCTGTCCTTGTCCGCCCTCCGCCGGGGTTGGCCAGTTTGTGGCTCGGATGGGCCCGTCAGGAGCTCCTCCCTGTATGCAAAGAGACCATTTTCACTTTCACATTAACCCATTAACGACAACTTTATGAATATCATCAACTTCATTTCCTGATAAAAACATTAACTTTAAGATTTAAAATTCAGTTTTTGTGTCACTTAATTTGTTCTTTATTGATTGTTCAGGACCATGGTCTTCATCTGTCTTTATAATTTGTTTGCTCAGAAAAACTGAAACAGAAAGCTTATTTTGACATAGTAAATTTTCTGGTCAATGGTCATTAATGGTTAAATTTCTAATGTTATGTTTGCTTATGTGTTTTTTAAAATAAGAGACCCCAGACTTAACACTATCTTTAAAAAAATTAAATATACTTTGATAAGCATTTAAATACTAATAAGGACTGAACTTACAATAAAAACTTAAAAAATGAATTTCTTAAAAATCTTATGGAGGTCAGTTACGGGTTATATATCAGACTAACCAAACCAGACCGACCAGTCGACCAGACTAACCAAAGTTTATTGGAATAAAAAAAAGAGTAAAATTTGAGCTCTAATTTTTTTAAAACAAAATTTATCAAAATTCAGTTCAGTTTACAGATTTATTTAGTTTTTTTGTTCTTGTTATGTTCCAGTTCCTATATTATTAGTTTTTATAACTGAGCTAACAATATTTTATTTCATTTTGAACTAAATTTGCAATAAGATTACAAGAAAACAAGAACAGTACATTTTTGAACTTCATGCATAATAATTAAATTTTATTGCAGTAATTAAATACCTTCTTATTAAAAATGTGCTGTTCGGACAATAAAATATCCAGAGTTTCTATTTAGTTTTCCGATAAATGTATGATTTTTATGCTTAATAAAGTCTTTAAACTTTCTGATCATTAGACCAGACTTTTTTTCGAAATGACCAGTTTGTCTAGAAATAACTATGAATGTCAAGATTTTATTAATAATAAACTTCTAGGAATAATCTACTTTTTTCCTTTCGGAAATAATTTTAAGATTATTCCTTTGAAAATAAAACTAATTCTGATCCTCTGAGCAAATGTTATTTAAAAAAATTATATTTCGAAATTATGCAGCGAAAACAACCCGATATTTTGCCAGTTTACTGGCTGTTTGGTAGGTTAAATAAAAGGTGGTGTGTGTTTCCACACTTACCTGTTTGCACGATCTAGAAGCGCCTGACAGGAGAGATTTGCCCTGCGAAGTGCAAACTGGTTGGCAGCATACTGTTTCTGGTGTTTCTCCACTTCCTTGAACATGGACAGCCGATCGCTCTCCCTGCAAAACATAAGTTAAATTATATATGACATATTATGACTTAACCCCCTCAAAATCTTATATTTTGTACCCCAATTAAACTTAATAACTTAAATTATCTTTTTCATATATCCTTAATATCACGTACTTTAACATCCCAACCACACCCTGTCGGCGACAGTCGCCTAGATCAATCGTTCCCACAGAAACTGTTTAGTCATCACATTTTTAAGTTGATCTTTCAAACTTACTCATGACTCTGATTGGTCAGTGAAGCAGAGCTAGCGATTTTTCGCCATTTTTGTGAGCATTCGATAACACTATCTCGTCGACTGCAGACTACAAATCAACCTTCTCCTGATGACTAGTTACTAAATAAAAGATCTTTAATTACTCCGAAGTTTCCCTGTTGACTTATTTTACATATATATAGGGTTATTCGGGTTAATCCTAGCCACTGGCTTAGCAACTTTTCGAGCTTGATCGAGCTTCTCAAAAATCATGTTTTCTGAAGGGTCTTTGCTTATGACTTTTTTTCAGTAACCATAAAACTGGTCTGATTAGTGTACATGGTTGGCAGAAAGTTATTTTTAGCTCTTTAAAAAATTGCAAAATTTTGTAATTTGCCGCCAGGCCAGTGACTAGGACTTTACAGCCTCTTCTTTCGTGGTTTAGTGATCAATGAAGAGTAATAAGAATGTGTTGTTTGAAAGGCTTTTATTTTACCATTTTTACAGACAATGCTTTTTAAAGGTATGAAAAAGGGAATACCTTGTTTTTGCTTAGTTACTGCTTGCCTGTTAGAAACTTAAATAATGTATAATCCGGAGATGAGGTATTGGGAGCAGATTGACCAAATTTATTGAAATTCTCCGTTAAGCTGTTCAACTGGCGACTGGTCTTTAAAAAATTGCGTGATTTAAGACAAGAGGGCGCCCCATTTGGCCTAAACTCAAGGGATAGCAAGAAAAGTTGTTTATTCAACCAACCAATAAAAATTGGGTTAAATCCTAGTTTCGGTATACAGCGACTTTTTCGGAACGTTGGCGACAAAAAAAGGCGATAAATACTTCTAATCTATCAACAGTTGTTTGACTTCACGTTTCCGAGTAGCATTGACTAATCACGCGGCGCTACACGATGTTTTCTCGCCAACAAGTTTGGCGAGAAATAAAAAGTCGCCGTATACCGAAACTAGGAATTAACCAAAAATTGTTTGTTAACCAAGCCCATTGAAAATTTTCGTTCAACTGGTTCAACAATAAATAACGTGAACTGGTAGAGATTTACTGTACGGTCCCCCTTGGCGAACTTTCCAAAATCGCGCCAAATGTCCGTATTTTGGCGACTTCTTTTTAAAAACCACGATTCAAAGAAAAGATCGTATGGGAATATATCTTATGAAAACTCAACCAACAGTCCGATAGGGTTACCGGAAAACGCATCGGTGCGAAGTCATAGAATTCGAATCTTCAGTCGAAGTCAGACAGGTTACCAGAAAAAAATATTTATCGCCAAATCCGAAAACACAGCGCCAAGGGGGACCGTACAGTAACTCTGATCCACGTGAACTACACCAAAAGGTTCCTTTGATCATGTTATCATAGCACACTGAATATAGGGTTGCTTTCTTCCTACTACCAATAATTTCTCTGATATAATCAAAGGATTGTAATCGTTGCTAAGGGCACCGTCAACCAGGAATTATCAATTTCATACACCATTTAAAACATTTATCCAGTCATGTTCAAACCCCATCCCACCTGTCTTGTTCCCGGGCGATCGTCTCTAGCTCTTCGATGCCCTGCTTCATACACTTCATGTTCTCCGATACCCGGGTGTTGAGGCCGTTTAGAACATCGCACGGGCCCTCGCACTCCCGAATGTCCTGAACTAGTGCCTTGACGCGGAGGTCAGACTGCAAGATCTCTTGCCGGATCAGCTGAACCGTCGACTCGTCCGAAGCTCCCCGAACGCCGTTATTACGCGGCCTTGCGTCGGATGACCAGAACATTTTCGAGCTTTTATTGTTTAAGTATAAATAAAGCGAGATTCGTATTAATTTTGTAGCTAGCAAATCGTGTTTTTCTCGACGTAGTAAAACGAAACGTAAAACTGATGATGAGCTTTAACGTTGCCAATTTTTCAGTTACAAATGGTGGATGAAAACATTTTGGGAGTTCGATGACCTTGTATATTTTTATAATATTATTATTACATTAACATAAAAAATTCTTTCGATATATAAATCTCACAAAACTTTAGGGTTATGTTTTGAGGAAATTTTCTTTACCTAATTTATGAGTGTAAAAAAATTGGATTTATAATTTGTTTATTTTTTTATTCAAAACCAGCATGATTACAAAACTGAAACGCGACCCAAAAAATCAAAATTTAAATAAAAATTTTTAATAAAAAATCAAAATGCTTTTGGAAGAGTCTATTTTATATCAGACAAGGGGTGGAAGGTTGTTCGAAACTTCGTCTGCGCCCTTCCTCCCTCCGCTCCTCGCTCGAAATGCGTAGTTGGTTTGCTGCGAGTTGGTTTTTGATCTGAGCGAAAGACCGGTGGATTCGAGTGAGTATTTTTCAGCAAATTTCATTAAATATGTCCGTATTTCAGCAAAAAACCAACGAAAATGTTTAGCTGTGGTAATTATAAAGACTATTCTTATGACATTTTCAATCTGATTACTTATTTTAAATAACTGTGATCCTTTATCGTGTATCGATTTTATTAAGTCGCATTTGAATTCATTTTCTTGTGATTTTTTTTTAACTTCTGCATGAATAATTTTAATTAATTTCTAATGTATATTCAATGTTGACAATTCATTTTTTTAAAAATCCTTAATCAGAATCATAGCTCGTTTATTTAACTACGTATTACTGATTATTTACTTTCTTATTTTCAATAAGTATAGAATGTTTCATTTTTTTTTTACTTGATCAAGTTCCTATGACCGTATTACGTATTAAGCTTTTATATATATATATATTTTATTGTAATGCATATATTTAAGTTAAACATGTTTTTTTTTCGTGTTAGTGTAAATGAGTTAAAAACAAATGACTGTTTAAAATTAATTTTAATTGGTTGACATAATAAATCTAAGGTACAATTTAAAATAAATTACTTAAGTCTTTAAGTTTAAATTATTCACAGTTAAATTATGAAAGAGATCCATCGGAAATATTTGGAAGCAAATATATTTCAAAATATAAAGTTAAAACTATGCCTACTTATAATAGAAGTTAAATTTGCATAAAAAAGAAGAGTGTACAAATTTAAAACATTTATTCATTTTAAAACTTAGAAAAGCATATTTTTTTTTAATACAAATCTATGCGTATTTACTTGATTAACTATGCTTTTTGATAGTTGAAAAGGTAAAAGAAACATTTTAATATTTTAAATTCCGTATTTTTCCCTGACATCTTTGTATGCACTGCATTTCAAAACAGCTTTGATGTGCAAAGAACTGAGACGATGTTAGAATATTTTCTTTCCGATATTTTCCGTAACACTTTTTCGAGTTTCTAAATTCATTTCGACAATATCTCACAGCCTGGTTCAATCCAACTTTTAATCTTCACCGAGAAAGTGCCTGAATAAAAACAGAATGCTGTGTCTTTTATAACTGAGTGTTCTAGCCACTCATATTTGTAAATTTATTACTGAAATATCGAATTGTCTCTGACCAAATGAATATATTCTAAAAACGGACATCTGAGTTATGATTTTTCTTTTTATTCTTGAATATATTCATGAATAAAAGAAAAACAATCATAAGTTCGTTTTTCCATGGCGAAATGCAAATTTTCCTCGAAGGTTGGGGCTAGTCTTGCATGACAGTCTTAAGGGGGAATGGGCGCGCTAGACCACGGGTCTCCAAACTCAAGTGCCTCAGTGTTGATCCAATGGCAAAAAAACTATTTTCTCTGGCTGCCACATTTCTCTGGCTGTATTGAATATTTTTACAAAGTTTTTTTTTTTAAATAATAAATGTAGATTACTTACATGTCTCTATCTTCCCACTTTTTGAAATTGCTTCGAATATTTTGTGTAAAATTATTTATTGAAAATTTTAAAAAATATTCGAACCCATTTCAAAAAGTGGGAAGGTCGGGACCTGTAAGTCAGCTACATTTATCGCGTGAAAAAATCTGCTTGTAAAAATATTCAATACAGCCGGAGAAATGTGGCAGAGAAAATTTATTTTTTCTCCATAGGATTAACACTGATGCACTTTGCTTTGGAGATCCCCGGTCCAGCGCGCCCATTCCCCCTTAAACCCCCTCCCATTCAAGCCCTCTGCTATTGCTGCTCTCGGGTATATAATTGTCTGGTAAAAAAAATGTGGGATTGACATATTGTAGAAAAAACCTTACTTCTTATAGAGTTAAAAGCCTTCGGTAGAGATTTACTGTGCGGTCCCCCTTGGCGAACTTTCCAAAATCGCGCCAAAAGTCCATATTTTGGCGACATTATTTTAAAAACCACGATTCAAAGAAAATATCGTATGGGAATATTTCTTATGAAAACTCAACCAACGGTCTGCTAGGGTTGCCGGAAAACATCATCGGTGCGAAGTCATAGAATTCGAATCTTCAGTCAAAGTTAGACAGATTGCCAGAAAAAATTATCGCCAAATTCGAAAACATTGCGCCAAGGGGGACCGTACAGTAAATCTGATCCAAGGCCTTCAATTTTTACACATCACCAGGATAATGCTTATATTTGGAATTTTCCAGATTTTGACTAAACACTCATATTTTTAAAAATAATAGTATAGAAGATGTCTTATCTGCAATGGGGTTCTGCAGCATTCATTTTTTAAAAAAACATATGAAATAATCAGGAAATAATAGATTGCCACACTGATTGCAAATATCAAATCAGATATTTGTAAAGAAACATTTGCTGAATAAATATAAAAACAAGAAAATGCTTATATAAATTTGTGCAAAAAACTATTTGACTGATAACACATAGTGACATACTAAATTCCCTATTTTGTACAAGATAATAGCTTTTTTAATGTGTGTGAAGTTTTTTTTTTTTTAAGGAAATGTATGAATTTAATTAAAATTGCAAATTGTTTTGGTAATAAACATGTCATTCCATTGGCCTATTTTTAAGAACTTTTAGTGCAGTCACACTTTAAATAACACAAAAGTTTTTAAAATAATTCAGATTTGGATGAAATTTGAAACTTTAAAAGTTTTTCACAATACTGAATTGATTAAAAAAAAGATAATAAAAAAAAAAGTTCTGAACAACCCCATAATGAAAAAAATTGGAATGTGTATCACTAAACAATGTAAAAACCCCAACTAACATGATTGTCTCCTTAAACATTTTGAAATTCTAATTTATTCATTGGGGACATACATAAATTACTTCACGCAAAATTTGACATTTTTTACCTCTCCCTCCCCCTATGTCACGCTGCGTCACGTTTGATCAAACCCCTCCTCCTAAAATTACGTCACGTTGTTGCACCCCCCCCCCTTTAAGAAAAAGCTAATTTTAATATTTCCCTTCGTTTCTGAAATTTGAAAAAAAATGCATATTTTTATATTTTTAGAAAAATTAACTTTGAAAGAAAAAAAATTTAAATTGATCTTGGTTAAATAAATTATTCATAGGAATATAAAAACATTGTATTTACATTTCCGTTGTCGAGGTCTAACTAGCCATTCGCTAATGTCTTCTAAAAAAAGGGGGTCTGAGAGTAATCGGAGCTCTCTAGTTCTGGGTATTTTGGTGTTCGTCCCGGTCCTCTAATTGGTCAAGATAGTGTCGCAATTTTGTGTGTTACGAAAGGTCTGTAAAATATAGGAGACTAATAATGCCGACGTTGTTGCATATAATAATCTCTCCATCCTCTTTCTGAAATAAAGTGTTTCATATAAAAAAGATTTCAAATTTTTTCTCAAAAACTTTAATGTAAAACAGATTTTCCTTGCAAATTTGGAAATTATCGAATCGTTTCGTCACGCAAGCGAGAACCCCTCCCCTCTCTGTCACGATCCGTCACGTTGGGGCATACCCCTCCCTTCCCTGAGCGTGACGTAATTTATGTACGTCGGAGAAAGAAACATAAATGCTTTTTGCACTAAAAATCATTGCATGCGAGACAAAAACATTCACATGATAAATATTTACAGTATTTTGAATGTTTTTAATTATAAAATTTGGTAAAACAAAAATTTTTTAAAAAAAAGTACAAAACTTTTGAAAGCTAAGAAATTTTGATTATGTGTTTTGGAAAAATTCTGCAAAAAATAAAGAAGAGCTTCCAAATTCTGGAAAGATAATGAGGGATTTGATTAGTTTCATTAGTAAATTAATTGTTAAAGGCAAAATCATAATTTACTACCTGGATGCAAAATGATTGAAATCTGCTCATCAAAGGCATATCCAAAATGAAACTCATTGTAGCGGGAAAAAAAAATTATTAACCGTGTAAATTACAAAATGTTACTCGGCAATCTGTTAGTTCTGTGTTCGGATTGATGCTTCTCTAACTCCAAAGTAAACTTGGCACAACAGCCTGTACGATTCGTCGCCAAGTGGGCGCAGAGCGCGCCAATTGTGGACTCGAAATGCCCGAGCCAAAACTGGAATGTGCGGATTCGAAAAGAACCAATTTAAACTTTGAACTATGCGGAGGTAGAAGAAGGGGCTGGTTGCCCAAATCGAACTCTATAAGACCCTGTCATTTGCTAGATATTAATTATATTTGTAAATCTATGAAAGTCTTTAATTATTGATAATTGCTACAACCTCATTAAACTTACTAAAATTAAAATGCTTCTACACGCCTCAATCGTGTTCTTTCATGTTTCGAGTTTGGTGATGACTACCTCCGATCCTATACACCAAACTTTACTCAGCCTGTTAGGGGGCTGAGGCCTGCCATGCTTATTTCAGCTTCCATGACCAAAGGGTCTGGAAGCATATTAGATTACTTCATATCTCATATAGTCATATCTTCATATAGGAAAAATATTAGATCACTTCATATCTCAGCTGGAGTTTCTAGGGTTGAAGGTTGTGAATTGCTTTCTTCACTCGGGATGTTTGAGACTTTGGACACCACAAGTTTGACGAGCACGTCTGTCCCAGTGTACTCGGGGACCCCCGGGGGTGCAAGGCATATGTTCCAGTTAAGGATTTAGGTGGTCAACCCCAGTGTTTTATTTCCAAGCATGCTTGGTCCTCATTTTATTGACCCACTTAAGGGATGAAAGGAGGAGTCAATGTCCCCCAATCCGGGACAATGCTACTCTACATTGTGTCAACTAAGATAGTGTCACTTGAGTAATATTAGTCTTTGATCTGAATGTTCCTCTCTGTGCAGGTGGACAGTAGTGGCAGGGAAGCAGCAGGCAGCAGCAGTGCAGGCAGTAGGAAGGGCAGGAAGCCAGGCAGGAAAGGAAGCAAGGTATGACTTATGACTTTCTTGGTGGGAGGCAAGTTCGCCAAACACTGCGACATCAAGTCTATTGTACTCAACCCCAGAAATAACACAGGCACAAGAGACACACACAAAGAAAGAGACGACACAAACACATAGACAAATAACAATATTTATTGACGGACACAAACACCCATGCCTTTTACCGGGATTCGAACCCGAACCCTTATGCCCTAAAGGTTAGCTCCCTAACCGTTTGCGCTACCAGGTCGGCTTTTATTGACAAGCACAAACATCCATGCCTTACCGGGATTCGAACCCGAACCCTTAAGCTCCAAAGGCTAGCTCCCTAACCGTTGTGCTATCGGGTCGGCAAAAGGTATAGTTTTGAGTGCATTGGTTTCAGGTTATTAATTACGAGATGGAATCGGGGCTCGAAATTAATGAGGGCTAGCCACAAAATGCAACTAAACATTTGCTCCTAGTTTTTAAGTCAGTAGCACGCATTGCTCCTAAATTTTTGCATCCACTTTCTAACACTGGCCAGTTGTACAACTTGCTGTGATTACGATTTTGCTTTCGCAAGAGCAATAAGCAGCCAATACTGGCACATTTTCCCATAGGCCAACACCAGGGAGTTATGATGGGTTTTTGAGGTTGCTTGTCATATGACTGTCTAAGCTTTAGGTTTTATTATACAGAGCTTTAGTATTACCTATCCATTTTATTTTAAAGCTAACTTAATAAAATAAGTATTTCGAACCATCCATTAAATTTTTTTCCATAAACACAATTCTTCCAAATTATAAATAATTCATGTGATTCTTCACATTTATACTACATTCAGTAAACAAATGCAAATCAAATACAAAAGTATGCAACTTAAACATTTCTATAAATAAGTCTGGAACATTTAAATGTTCACAGATTTTTAAAATTCATTAAATTGTATTAAAATAAAATTTGAATGCTATGAATTCTTAACAAATAAGAAATAATTAAATGCATAAGAAATTAAAACATATAGGTCATGTAACCTACCTTATAAATTTGTCATCCAATTTCTGCCATAGGTCGACATGCGTGTGAAGCTGGAGCAAAAGAAATTTATTTTTGCAACATCAATCACTTAGAAATGATGTCAAATATATTTCACAAAGCGATTCATTGATTGTATGTTGATACAAAATGTTTTACTTTTATTTAAAAGCGAGGACATATCAAAGTAGAATTAATGAATTTTCAAAAGAAAATAAATGGCACTAGCCAAATTTAAAGTGTCTATTTAATCTAGAATTAAAACAGTGTTTGGTGCCTTTTATCCTGTTGAACACAATGTTGTGTGGAAGCAGGCTAAGTGACAGAGATTCTGTTATAAACATACTTATTTAAGTCAGTACAAAAAAATTGCTCCTAAAACTTTTCATCCAATTTCTGCCATAGGTCGACATGCGTGCGAAGCTGGAGCGCAGCCGCCAAAGTGCGAGGGAGTGCCGCGCCAGGAAGAAGATCCGCTACCAGTATTTGGACGAGCTGGTTGCCGACAGAGAAAAAGCTGTGCTGCAGCTCAGGAAGGAGCTGGACATGGTGGGTACTCTCCAGGTATTTTTAGGTTGCAAGGAAACTAGAGGTTTGAAATTTCGTGTGTACCAGGGCCGGATTTAAAGATTTGCAGCCTGTAGGCTACGATTGATTTGCCGCCCCTGTCAAAATACTCTCCCCCCTTGGGAAAAGCTGCAAAATAGGGTAGTATGTGCTGTTTAAAATACACATATTAGAATCATCTATGTACCTTTACACATTAATCGAAAGAGAAATAGGCCATTTTTTAAAAACTGTTCAACTATTTTTCTTTCAACTTCAAAGACCCGGTGAAGGGGGTGCAATTGCCCTCGCAGCGACCATGTTTGTTACGAAATATTAGTACTATATATACGTTTACAGTTTGCGCATTAATGTCAATTATTTGTTTTTTTTTTCTTTAAAATATTCGTATCTTTATAATATTTTTTTATGACGAATGCCGCTTTAATGGGTCGTAAAATTTGCCGCCCCTAAAAATTCGCCGCTTTAGGCTACAGCCTACTTAGTCTATTTAGAAATCCGGCCCTGATGTGTACCTCATAATCCCAAGATCACAGGTTCCCAGCTGAGTCGGCAGACTTTCAGGATGGGAAAATCTTCAGCAAGCATGGCATGTAAAATGTTCATTTGTCTTGTGTTCTCAGCAGAATTATATTCTTCTCGGCATACTTTAACATCTACAGAGAGCTCAGATTCCTTGTAATCTAAAGGGTTAAGATGGTGCCACAAAAAATGGCTCTCAGTTCTACGGATTTTTTTTTTACTTGAACAGCAAGTTTTTTATACACCAAACTAGATTTTCAGATTTCTAAAAACAATTTAGTAGGACCTCCTGTATTTTTTCATACTCATGAAAACCGGCTGTATTGAATATTTTTACAAATGTTTTTTTATATCATAAATGTGGCTAGCCACACTTAGGATATACAGGGCTCTATAGGAAATATAGGTAATAGGCAGGGCTCTATAGGTAATATCTCTGAAATCTGCCGACTCAGCTGGGAACCTGTGATCTTGGGATTATGAGGTACACACCAGGGCCGGATTTCTAAGTAGGCTGTAGCCTAGAGCGGCGAATTTTTTGGGGCGGCAAATTTTACGACCACTTTTTACCCACTTTTAGCTTCCACACTGCGTTTATAGCGTAAAAACTGGAAGGTATTATAATCGTTCAGTCCGTCTGTCACCCACTTTCACAGGACGAACTGTAAGTCTCACAAACAAGTGGGAAGCGTCATTTTGAAGCAAAAAATCGGGCTAGGCTACATTCCAAATTCAATACATTCCAATTTTCGCCCCCCCCCCCCCATCAGGGCCGGATTTAAAGATTTGCCGCTTGTAGGTTACAATTGATTTGCCACCCCTGTCACAATATTCTCCCCTTTCGGGGAAAGGTAGCTACAAAATAGGGTGGTATGTGCTGTTTAAAATACACATATTAGAATCATCTATGTATCTTTACACACTAAAGCGAAATAGGCGAATTTGTTAAACTGTTCTACTATATTTCTTTCAACTTCGAAATCCGGGAGGAGGCAGCTTTGGGGGAGGGGTTTAATTGCCCTCGCAGCGACCGTTTGCTACGAAATATTAGTACTATATAATACTATATATACGTTTAAGGTTTATGAATCAATGTAATTTATTTGTTTTCCTTCTTAAAAATATTTGTATCTTTATAATAATTTGCTAATCATGTGTATAAAACAACCTAAATAAATGCATTATAAGTTAAATTTTTTATACAAAATAAATTGTTGTTTACTTTTGACTGAACTTAAAATTTGGCATTTATAAAGGTTATAAGATTTTATCTTTCTATTTCTTGATATTTTCAGCTTGCTAAGAATAGTTTTCAAACCTTTTAGTTAAGTTTTCTTTTAAATTATGTGTGTAAAGTAAGGAAAAGAACTAAGATTTGTTTTTTAAAAAATTTACTTACCATATACTTAACGCTTTTCAATATAAACAATATTTTTATTAGTTAACTAACATTTTTTTCCTCCTAAGCACTTAAAAAAAAAATTTAACTCTAAATTTTGCAAAAAAGTACACTTTTTTTTAGTGTCTGGACTACAATTATTAAATTTTTTGTTGGTTTTTGGTGGTATATTTTTTATTGTTTTTTAGTTTTTCTGATTTAGCAACATAGGCATTTTCCGTTTCTTTCATTTTTATCCACTGCTTTCATTTGTAAGTTGTTGTATTTTTTAAGATCTTTTAACTTTGCATTTTATTGGTTGCTTTTTAAACTCTTGCTAAATTATGTGCCCAAAATAAAAACAAACTGACAATAAATTATTAATTTAATGTCTTCACTTAAAAAATATTCTTTTTAAAATCCTTGTGTGATCATTTAAAATACTAACTCTTGTATTCTTTCCCCCCCCCCCCCCCAATCAGTACACTGATACAATGAATACAGTGATACAAAACAGTGAATCACACACTGTCGGACGTCACAATAAGGTTTTCAAGAAAATCGTGCATGTGCAAAAAGAGTATAGATTCTGCCATAGAACTTCTTGGGTTTTAAAGTTATTGAAATAAACCTTATAATATATATAATTAACTTTTAAGAATTGATTTCTTGAGTATGTAGTGTTACATAGCCCTAGTTTTTAATCCTTGTGTGATCATTTAGAATGCTAAAACTAAACTCCTCGGCGCAACAGCCCATTAGTGGGCCAAGGCCTGCCGTGCCCATTTCAGCTTTCGTGACCTAGGGCTCTGGGGTGCTAGGCATATGTCCTGGTAAGGTGGTCAGCCTCGAGCGGAACCCCCAGTGTTTAGTTCCCAAGCATGCTTGGTACCCATTTTATCGACCCACTTAAGGGATGAAAGAATGTATCTTTTTTTTCTCGGGGCCCGGGAGCCCAGTCGGTTAGGCCTAGCATGCGGATGGTCCCAGGTTAGAGTCTGGGCATCGCCAAAATTACTGCCGGCCTATAAACGCCCCGTGCAGCCAAAAATGTCCGACGAATAATACCCCGTGTAGAGGGAGTGCACGTTAAATATCCTTCAAAGTCCTAACGCTGCGTACGATGTCGCCCTTAACGGTTGCGTTGGGTGCCTACTCAGGTGTCAGCTCGTCACTTGACTGTGGTTCTAAAATGCGACGCCCGTCACCAATAGCCCTCGTGTTGCTCTAGTGCGACGATAATTCAAAACTAAACTAAACTTTTTCTCTCTCTTCCCCCAATCAGTACACTCAGTGGGCCCGTTCCCTCGATGAAGGTGTGATCCCCGAAGCTGCTCTGCAAATGGTCGAAGAAGAGAAGCGGAAGGAATTGTTGAAGGACCGGCAACAGGAATAGAATTACCCTGCGAGGATCCCTGCACGAAATGTTTTATTTTTGACAAGTTTTAAGTTGCCTGGTTGATCCTGCAGCCTTCCTTGCTTTTGGGTTAGTAGAAGCAGTTATGGAAAATTAAGTTGGTTTCAGAGGCATTTTAGGTTGATTTCGAACAACAGAGAACCAAGAAATGCCACAACGTAAAATGAAACAAGCTTCAAAATCCATGTACCTAGTTTAGCAGACGTTAAAAATTGAGAAGTGATGATCTATTAGTTTTCACACCATCGCAAAAAGTTCTGAATTGTATTAAAGGTAAAGAATTAAGTTGATTTAACTGAAACAAGTTTATTTTTTAATAAATTTTATTGAGAAGGTTTTAATCGATATTTTTATGGCCTATATGATGCTTTATTTTTCCTTGATGTTGTTTTATAAAACCTTTAATTGCGTCTTGTGATCTGAAAAATAAAATAAAAATTTACACAGTTTTCTCCTAAGTTGAAAATTTTTTACTCTAATGTGCACTATCTTCATTAAGTCTTAAAATAGTTCATTTTGATATTTTTTACTAGTTTACTTTGTTTTTTTATATTGCTGCCATCTTTTCACTGTTACAATCTACTGTTGTTGATAACAAAATCAATAATTGGTAAATGTTTTTCCCTTATTTCTGATTATCTTAAATAAATAGCTAAGCTCTTTCAGGTAAAAAATATGTTTGACATGACTCATTGCTTAAAATGTCTCTATTTAGACTAAAATATAATACAGCTTTGTGTCATGGATAAATGTATAATCAATATCAAATCTCTGATAAAAGTATTTTTCTACCTGACTACATGCCTTTTTGGAATCAACCCTATTGTAAATTTCAGTAAATCATCTTTTATTCTGTTGTACATTGGTTTTGTAACCATAGGTGAACGGACGTTGTCATGTTATAAATGTGTGTCCCCCTGTCTAATGAATAGATTTCGCCTTTTCTTTGAAGCCGACAAATTGTTATTAAAATGAATCCTTATTATTGTTACATTATTTTAACGAATTATTTGATTTGATATCGAATATGTTCAAATTAATGTATTAAATGTAATTAAATTATATAATTGTTACCAAATTTTTTTTTAATGAAGATTATTAATATTATATTGCCCAGAATTTATTCCATTGTGCTTAAAATAAAAAAAACTTCAGAGGGTGATATTATTGAAAACTAAGTGTAGTGTATTTTTTGTCTTACCATTTCCATAGATTAAAAAAATAATTGCTGTTTGCCTGTATATTCTATTTAAAAAAAAATATTATAAATTTGGGTTCATTGCAATTTTGGTATTAATGAAAAGTTTGTTGTACTCTTATTCTTTTTATTTACTACTAGAAAATTTATACCCGTTCTTCGCACGGATTAAAAAAAATATCAAATCGTTCCAAATATGTGTACCATATAACCTGTTATAGGATCATAAACTTATGTTATTGTTACCGCTCGTTATAAAGTATAAAATCCCGTTTCATTGCCTTAAAATTCCAAACTGAAAATTACGCTATAAAATGCACTCATAAATGTCATCACAATTCCCTCATAAATACATAAAACCTTTTAGCTCATTTGGCGCGTTTTGGGAAATAATTTGGCGAGAAAATAGATATAGCTACAAACACACCCATTATACAGCTCTAAAACAATGACCTTCGAAAAACCGACCAGCTTATAAATTATTTATAAAAGAAATTGCCCATTTGGCGAGTTTTAGTTAATAATCTGGCAACGTATTTACACATACATACAAAACTCCATTTTTATTATTATAGATTAATTGCAAATAATAATTCTTGGGAAAAGTATTTGTAAAAAAAATGCTCGATTACTGTCCTGTGTATAGTATGTGGAAAATTTTCTTTTACGATTACAAATTGGATGTGAAGAATTAACTTTTAAAGATTGTTCATTATCATTTGAATTATTATTCTATTTATATGGCAATTTAAACATGCAATTATTTTTTAAAAAAGTTTTAATCTTTGTAGTAACTGCTTAAAAGTGCTCTTAATGAATAGATCTCCATAATATGGCAAAAATATGAAGTATTTTGTTATTTACTGCTTAAATTTTTATCTAAAAATATTATGTGAAATAACTCTGAATTTTTCTGTATTAAAAAAAAAATCTTTGAATTGAACAAATTCCTATTATGTAACAAGTACGTACATATGTTATATTCAATTGTGAGAAACTGGGTTATTATTGGACTAATAAAAAATAGTATTGAATGGTATCAATGTGATATAAAATTTAATTAGATTATCAAAATTATGTTTGATAATATTTAACCAAATTTTGTCTGTGATCTAACCAATTTTTTTTAAATAACAAAGAATTTATGTGAAAATTTTAGTGTTTTGTATAATTTTTTCGCACTGCGCCAAACCAAATTGTTGCTTCTAAAAATATTTTATTCTAAATTGCTATAAATAGTTGTTAAAAGTGAAAGAGTTTATTGTTGGACACAACGCCTGTGGATGCAATGCTTTATTTTTGTTATTATGCAAGAAAATGCAAACAAGTTTCTGAATAAACATTTCATTTTGTTTTTAACATGTCTTCAATTTTGTTTATTGTTTCACTTTACATACAAGTCTATTTTGAAATGTTTTCGGAGTAATGGACGATTAGAACGAGGCAACGCGTTGTTTGTTTGTGGGAAAAAAGACAATGCTTGGCGTAAATACTTTGCTGTAGGCGTGGCCTTTCTTTTTTTAAAAAAAAGAATGAGCTTTTATAGGGTTTTTAAAAAAAGTCTGAGGGGCTGGGGAGCACAGTCGGTTAGGCGCTCGCCTAGCATGCGAAAGGTCCCAGGTTCGGGTCCGGGCATCGCCAAATTAACAGCCGACCTATAAACGGCCCGTGCAGCCAAAAATGTCCGACGAATAATACCCCGTGTAGAGGGAGTGCACGTTAAAATACGCTCCAAAGTCCCAACGCTGCGTACGATGTCGCCCTTAACGGTTGCGTTGGGTGCCAACTCAGGTGTCGGCTCGTCACTTGACTGTGGTTCTAAAATACGACGCCCGTCGCCAATAGCCCTCGTGTAGCTCTAGGGCGACGATAATTCAAACTAAACTAAAAAAAAGTGTTGACGTATCTGTGACGTCACTGGAGGCGTGGCTTTTCCATTTGTGTATTCAATTGTTAAAAATGTCCTTATTTCATAAAAATTTGAAATCAAACTGCAGTTGGCGCAATGAGATTCTGTCCTGGTCTAGCGCTGTTCTTATTTAAAAGAATTGTGTAAGAAAAAAAAGCTTAAAAATAATACTATGGATATAGTAGTGCTGCACTTAAATATATTTGAGTCCCAAAGTCCTGGTAACTTCAATTCAACCAAACCAAGGCGACAATAGCCCTCTAGTGCGACATAACTTGAACCAAACCACAGTCCTGGTGCTTTAAACGACGTCGCTGGTTGGAACAAAAGTCACACGTATGAGACTTGGTGCACCTTAAATCTGTGGCTGAAGGTTTTTATTATACTTCAATTTGCATATGGGAAGTCCGACGAATAATACCCCGTATAGAGGAAGTGCACTTTAAATATGCTCCAAAGTCCGTACGATGCCACCCTTAAAAGTTGCGGCGGTTTCCTAATCAGGAGTCGGCACGTCACTTGACTGTGGTTCTAAGATATACGACGCCCATCGCCAATAGCTCTTGGGTAGCTATAGTGTGACAACAATGCAACTACGACTCAACTTTTGATAAAACTTATTTTTTTGTTTATCTACTTACCAATTGAGGCCCGTCCGTGGCCGAGTGGTTAAGGCATCAGCCTAGAGGTTCAACCTTCTCAGGAGTGCGGGGGTTCGAATCCCACTTACTGACAGTCACCCTATAAATCGGATCTGTGCTGGAAATAGTAGAAAATCCTCATCACGGATGGGCCCGAGTACACAGGGACAGACGTGCTCGTTAAATCTGTGGAGTCCAAAGTCCCGACGGCGTTAGCGTACGATGTCGCTCGAAGTTCCGTTGGGTGCCCGCTCAGGTGTCGACCTCGTCACTTGACCAGGGTTCTAAAATACGAGGCGTTATTGGCTGTGTTAAAGCTCCTGAAGGAGGCTAGAAATAGGCAAGCGATTACCTTACCTTACCAATTGGCAACCTTTTTTTTATGAGTGTGGTGGATTGTTTGGAAATTTACTGAATTTATTAAGTGCTGTAAAGGAGGGGTGTCCCGCTTTCGCCCTGGGTGTACTTTCTCTGTGTCAGTAAAAATTGTGTCTTTCTTACTTGACGAAGGTTTATAAGCGGGTCTTTGATCAAGCACACAAGCCGGAAAATGCATGTACCATCCTACCTACCTGTAAAAGGAGGCTAAAAATAGACAGTCGGAAATGATTGAATTACCAAATCAAGTGCTTTGTTGGTTTTGACATGGATGGAAAAAGCAAGAACGCCTGCGCGTGAGTAAATCTGTTTCTTTTAATATTCTCTCTTCTGAAATTTGAATGTATCAATGAATAAATAGCCAAAACATACCATAACTAGCATAAAAAGTAGCCTGTCTATAGATGTATTTCAGTGATAAACTTTTCGACTATTAAAGCATAAGTAAGTGGCTGGGGAGCCCAGTCGGTTAGGCATTCGCCTAGCTTGCGGAAGGTCCCAGGTTCGGGTCCGGGCATCGCCAAAATAACTGCCGACCTATAAACGGCCCGTGCAGCCAAAAATGTCCGATGAATAATACCCCGTGTGGCGGGAGTGCACGTTAAATATCTTTCAAAGTCCTAACGCTGCGTACGATGTCGCCCTTAACGGTTGCGTTGGGTGCCTACTCAAGTGTCGGCTCGTCACTTGACTGTGGTTCTAAAATAGACGCCCGTCGCCAATAGCCCTCGTGTAGCTCTAGTGCGACGATAATTAAAACTAACCTAACTTAACCTAATAATTTATATCTTATTTACGTTGTTTCTGTTAAAAAAAATAATCAAATTCAAGTTTCACAGATTTTTACTTTTTATTAATAAATTACAGAAATAAAAAAAAAATTATTTTCAATTGTTGTTACAACATTGTTAGAAAGTGTGCTAAATATTTTTAACACTGAATAAAATTTATAAAACATGCAAAAAGAAAATGCAATGTGTAAAAACTCTTCTACAGTATACCTTTATCAGAGAGGTGGGTGCGATCTCACATTCACAAATCCATAATGTGTTAGTGTTAATGGTGGGAGAATATCTGATGACATTTTACAAGAGTAATGAGTGATTTGTTTATGAAAGTGTTTATAAAGATCCGAAATCAGGCAGAAATACCTTTAGGTTTTTCCCTTTTATAGGTTATATTATACGTACGAGTCCAGTATCTCCGTGTCTCTATGCCAAAAAATCTCCACAAAGACCCTCCAGCTAAATTGTTAGTAGTTTTAGACAGACAGACAAAACGTTTTAATTCTGTATTGCTCGTTTCGGGAAGCTCTAAACACGTCCTCGCGATACACAGTCTGAGAACTGATTCCCAAGTGTTCAAAACTGCCTGTGCTTCATGGAGGATTCCTTGAGACTCAGCTTCGGTCCGGAGTAGCCGATGTTCTCTCTCCTCCCTTGGACGAACTCCGGTTGTTCTCCGTTGGACTGCTGTTGGGCAACTGCCCACGGCCCCCGCGTCCTTTGTTGTAATTTCGAAGAGGACACTTGGAAAGGGTTGATCTGCGTGAACATTCCACCAGCTGGTGCGGGTGCCGCCTTCTTGGAGAACTTCGATCTCCCTTCGTCTTCAGAAGTCCTCTGGGTCGGCCTGCTGCGATCTTCAGCAGAGGGTCCTCCGCCATTGATGGTGATCTTGGTGGAGCCGTAACCGTCCTTGGAATTGTAACTCTCTTGCTGTTTCTGGTGTCTCTCGCTGTAAGTGCTGGTGTAGACGTTGGGTTTGGGCGTCTGCTCGGTGTCGAACATGGAGGAATAGCTTTCCTGGAGGATGGTGGTGGCTGTCACCTCCTCGTTGCTGGACAGGGAACTACTGTGCACCCTCGATGTCTGCCTGTCTTTGGCGAACATCCTTTCGATGCCGATCTTGGGGTGGTCCGAACGGTTCTGAGGCGAGTCCGTGTTCGGAACGGATCTCTTGGTGGAGGAACCTTTCGCGTTCCTTTTCACGAATCCCCGATGCGAAACTTCGAGCGAGTCTCTGGACACGTCCGAGTCGTTTCCGTCTTCCCTGCTGCCTCTCCTGGAAGCGTCCGTTTTGGATCGGTTCTGGGCGCCAGAAGACACCTCGACCACCGTTTTGCCAGAGTGGTTGCTTTTGGAAACGTTTCTCGGCGAGTCGGATTTGGTCTCCAGCTTGAGGTTGCTCGGAGGGTGATAGTCTAAGTGGGCCTTTGTGGAATTCTTTTTGTAGTTGTTGTTGTTGTCTGTAGGGCTGCTCTCCTGAGCGTTGTCGAGGGTGTCTTCAAACCTGTAGGGAAACATTATTATTAGGTTAGACATTAAAACAATTTCGAGGCAACTTAAGTTTGAAGTGGGTGCCTGATCGGAACTGTTACATGTTGTTCATTTAATTGTTAACTACGATTGGTTTTTAAAGTTTTTTCCAATCATTTTTTTTAAAAGGATAGACGAATTTAGAAAAGTTTATTCGTGTGGAAGGGGCACGGCTGACTCAATTCACAAGGTAAGAGAAGCTCTCCGGGATATTACGGTTTTCGTCTGGTCCGAAGAAGAAGAAAGAAACTTGTTCGCGCATGGTGAATCACACTTTTCAGGTTCCAAACAGGTTTAATTATTTTTCATTAAAACAGCTGGCGACACTCGGACGAAAAGCGTGACTATCTCGGAGAGCTCCGATGGCCTTATAAGCTAAGTGGAAGAGGTCAAAATGACAAAATAAATTCTAGACTGTGATGTGGTTTCTCTCATGGGTGGATTAATGACCGACAGCTGCTGTGTCCAGGTTCCAACTATCACGGCGGCGACCTAAATACCATATTATATATATTTTTAATAAATCCAGAGTAACACGACTCGATATCGCAACGTCATAAAGTGTCAATAGTAAAGATATCGCCATGTCACTGAAGAGGTACGAGCCGACCCGGTTTTGATCCTGGAACCTCTTGCAAGAGCTCAATCAGGGTAAATAGGCTAAGTAGGCTTCAGCCTAGAGCGGCGAATTTTTTAGGGCGGGAAATTTTACGACCAATTAATTCGGCAAAATTCGACATAAAAAAATATTATAAAGATACGCATATTTTTAAGAAAGAAGACAAATACACATTAATGCGTAAACCGTAAACGTATATATAGTACTAATATTTGGTAGCAAACATGGTCGCTGCGAGGGCAAGTGCACACCCTCCTCCGGGATTTCGAAGTTGAAAGAAAAATAGTAGAACACTTTAAAAAAAAATTTCGCCTGTTTCGCTTTCGATTTAGTGTGTAAAGGTACATAGATTATTGTATTTATATGTGTATATATTAACAGCACATACCACCCTATTTTTCAGCTAACCAGCTACCTTTCCCCGAAGTGGGACAATGTTGTGACTGGGGCGGCAAATCATAGCCTACAAGCCGCAAATCTTTAAATCCGGCCCTGAGCTCAATATTGAACCGTTTGCAAGAAAGTAATTGCTCGTTCGCGAGGGCTAGTATTGGGTATCTGTACTGACCGCCGTAATATTAAAGTTCAAACTTCACCTCTTCTCCCAGTGCAGCATTCCTTTTCCGTCGGTCATCACGTTGGCCAGCATCTTCTCGTTTAATGAACCCGTAAATGCTTCTTTGCTGCTCTCTTTCCCCTCTTGCTGCTCTTTCCTGCGGAAGTGGGCCGCGACTCCCAAGCTGTGGGATCGACGGGGGCCCCCGGAGGGGAAAGTGCCCCCGACACCCGGATTCGATCCACCGCCCCCGCCTCCGTCGATCTGGGTCAGATCGTCGATACTCTGGCTCCTAAGTGGGGAAAAAAAAACAGAGGTTGCCACATATTATTGGGTCTGGGACATAATTTCGAAGTCAAAATCCCAACCAACTTTCACCCAAAAGCAAATATAATATAGATTAATAAAAACATTTAACAAGTAGAATTGTTTTCCGAATGTAAAAAAAAAATGTTTTTGATTTTTCGCTTGATGACAATTTGAAACAAATGTAAGATACTATTGTTAAATAGCTACACTGTAAAAAAACCCTGTTGTTTTTACAGTTAAATACATTATTTTTTACAGTTAAAAACTGTTTTTTAGAAAAACAGTTAATAACTGTATTTATCTTCGTTAACGTGACGTCACACTCACAATCCCTCAAATGCACCTGCCCGCGGGGGAAATTTGAAGACGAGCAAAGAGTCACGTGATTGAGATCATCGTTCAGCACAAATACCCAATTCTTGCCCTCGCGACCGAGTAATGACTTTGTCGCAGACGGTTCAGTATTGGGCTCGCACGCAAGAGGTTCCTGGATCAAAACCGGGCCCGGTCCATACCTCTTCCAGGAACTTCTTGCGTGCGAGCCCAATACTGAACCTTCTGCGACTAAGTAATTACTCGGTCGCGAGGGCTAGTATTGGATATTTTATTTTAGCAGGGAGAAACTGTTAAATTTACAGGGGAAAACCATTGAATTAAGAGTTTTTCCCTGCTAAATTAACAGTTTTTCTCTGTTAAAATTACAGTTTTCCTGTAAAAGAATTACAGTTTTAAACTGTAAAAAAAACAGTTATTAACTGGCGTCTAAGTTGACAGTTTTTAACTGTAAAAACAACAGGTTTTTTTTTTACAGTGTAGATTTGTCAGGATTTTGACATTGTCCGAGTTTGCCGAGTCACATTATTTTCTACTCTATTTCTGTGTGCGAATAGGGGTTGTATAGGGTCTTAATACAGAAAATGAAAGTCCAGCCCCAGTAGCATTTTTTTTTACCTTCCAAAAAAACTAATTTCCTTATTGGTGACTGAACTAATAAGATTCAAAATATCATATTTTTACCGAAAACTGCCAATTTCATCGAAAACTGATGGTATTATAGCAAATCGTAGCCATCGAGTAAATAACTAAACTAAAAACTAAACTCTTCGGCGCAACAGCCTATTACTGGGCCAAGGCCTGCCGTGCCCATTTTCAGCTTTCGTGACCTAGGGCTCTGGGGTGCAAGGCATATGTCCCGGTAAGGTGGTCAGCCTCACGTGGAACCCCCAGTGTTTAGTTCCCAAGCATGCTTGGTACCCATTTTATCGACCCACTCAAGGGATGAAAGGATGGGTCAACCTCGCCCAATCCGGGGTTCGATCCCCGGACCTGTGGCCTGGCAATGCGAAGCACTACCACTAAGCCACTGGGCCTCCGAGTAAATAACTACAAAAACTAAATACATTATAACCCGTTTATAGCGTCATTCAAGGGACCTCAATGTTTATGACGGCATAAATGAGTAACGTTACAGTCATAGTTAAATATTAATTGTAAAAATTACGTAAAATACATCTATATATATAAAAGACAAAGTCCTGACTCGCTGATTCATTCACGTATCAACGCCGACTGGGTCATTTACCGACTGGGGCTCCCCAGCCCTGTCGAGTGGTCGAATATGGAGTTTAATGGTCATCACATTTTGGGCATTTTCGGGTGCAAATAGAAACTGGCCATTATATCACAGCCATTCTGGCAATTTAAACAGGGCCTATGGGAAAGCCCTCTAACTTCTAGAAGGGCCTGGATACAATCGGACTTCTATTTTTAAAAATTAATGCTGATATTAGAATGGGAGGAAATTATTATAATATACCTATGGAGTGCTGACCAGTGGAGAAGGGATCAATTGGTATGAAATAAATGTTCACATAAAAAGAAACAATAACCGTTATTAAGGGTACACCCGTGCAACGCCGGGTTTATAAAGGTAGTATTATATAATTGCTTAATTATAGTTATAAAATTACATCTATTGAATTAATACTAACTCTATTTGCTATCAGTATTAATTAATTTTTCCTTCGCCGGCCAGATATTTTTGAGAGGTAAATAAATTTAAAATTTGGCGACGCGTTTGGCATCATTTAGATCAGGGATTCCCAACCGGTGGTACGCGAGAAAATTTCAGGTGGTGCGCGTGTGTAATGTGAGCAACATGATGCTATTAATATCATCTGTACGCATGAGCAAGCAAACATATTACTCATTATTTTAAACATTAACATTATTTTAAAGAGAAATCTTTAATTAAGTCCTTCATCTACATAAAACTAAAGTACCCTTTGAACTTCCTGAAAGCTCTGTTATTTTATGCCATTTGTTACGAGTTACTTGTGTGAGAGTGGATTTTCTGAACTCTTGTACAAAAAAAACAACAACCAGAGAAGCAGAATAAGTGTTGAAGAGGATATTTTAGACTATAAAAGTATATTGATTCATTTTTTGCCGAGTTTGTACTATTTTTTTATTTGTATGTTTTTAGATCTAAAAGTAATAAATAAAACTGTAAATTGATACCATTTTAATCTTTTTATTTCTCCTTTATTATAAGCGTGTTATAAATAAACAAATATCTAACCATTAAATATGAAGTTTTCTCAGGAATTTAATTCAAAAAGCCTTTGAATAGTTTTAGAAGAGTAAATATTATACGTTTATTAAAATATTTAGTTCTGGTGGTACGCCAAAATTTCTCAAAAAGTCAAGTGGTACACAGGTGCAAAAAGGTTGGGAACCCCTGATTTAGATAATAAAATTCAATGGGCTTGTTTCAACATTTCGTCAAAGAAAACAAAACCAATGAAAATCGCAGTTCGGAGCGCTCAACGTTTAAAAAAAAAACAATAATTTGTTTCAACACTTTGTCAAAGAAAACAAAACAACCCATGAAATCGCAGTATCGAGAGCGTGACACCATAAGAAATATTCCCATTATTGAAAACAAATTTTACAAAAAAATCCTTTAAGAAAGCATTTTGGATCAAAGAGTTCTATAGTAGGGTAGAGGAACGAATCGTACTGAGCTGTCATCGGCAGCCATATGGCTCACTACGGAGCCCGAATAGAGTGGCAAAAGTGCTATTTAATTTATAATTTTGATACTGAGAAAGGAAGTACACCCAGGGAAAAGGCGGGAATCGAACCCGCACCTGTTACAGCGCGCGGACTGCTAGCGCTATGGCCTGCGATCCAAACCACTCGGCCATCGGGCCCCACATGCCACATTGTCTCCGTGTTGGTCCATGGTGCTGTTGCCAGGTTCAGTCTCTACCCTACTATAGAACTCTTTGTTTTGGATATCACATAAACATATATTTTTAGCCTTATAACCGAGGAGTTAATCAAAAAATTGTCGTCATAAGTAAGAAAAAAACGTAGCATCTGCTGACCTGTAGAGTGGGTGGAAGAGCTTCTGGCCGCTGTTGTTGAAGCTGCAACTGGCGAGTCTCTTCGGGGCCGCGGATGCCGCAGCTGCGGAGGAAGGGACCCGCTCGATCTCCAGCTGCACGTCGTAAGGGGAAGCGTAGCTCAGGATCGTGAGCGCGTCCTCGTACACGATGCTCGTGAACGACACCGTCACGTTCACGATCTTGTCCGCCTTCGGAGAGAAAAAGAATGCGATGAAAAACAGTGGAGGAAAGTAGAAAAAAACGTTTAAAAATTCTATAATCGCATAACAGAAAGTTTTGTTTCCGAGCAAAGATAGACTGTTAAATTCGATGGATCACGTTCACGATGTGCCTTCGGAAAAGAAAATAGAATTGCGATGAAACGTGGAGGAAAAGTAAAAAAAAAGTTATCTATATATTCGGCATAAACAAGAAAGCGCTTTTGTTTCCGATGCCAAAAAGACTCAAGACTGTTAAATTCACATGAATCACGTTCACGATCTTGTCGCCTTCGGGAAAGAGAGAAATAGAATTGCGATGAAAAACAGTGGAGGGGAAAAAGTAGAAAAAAATTTTGGTTAAAAAATTCTATATATTCGGCATAAACAAGAAAGCTTTTGTTTCCGATGCCAAAAAGACTTAAGACTGTTAAATTCGCATGGATCACGTTCACGATCTTGTCGCCTTCGGGAAAAAGAGAAATAGAATTGCGATGAAAAACAGTGGAGGGGAAAAAGTAGAAAAAAATATTGGTTAGGAAATTTTTATTCGTTATATTCAGCAAATTAAATCATTAACAAACCAGCAAGCTTTTGACGGCCTTCGGTGCCAAAGCCTATTAAATCCGCATGGATGTTTGTAAACGTTCGGAGCAGTAGGTTTCGGCCAAACTAGCCCTTTTTTTGACAAACAATATATCGTACAGGTCGCGTCAGAAAAGTAACAAATAATCCATATATGATTCTAATTACATTTTTAACTTAACTCATTAACGACGACTTTTATAAACTCATTTCTATATTAAAAAAACGTTAACTTTAAGTGTGTTTAAATTGGTTTTTCATACTACTTAATTTATCCAGGGTGGTAACAAAATCCTTAAAAAAAAGTTCCCTGATATTTCCATAATTTCCCTGATACTTTCATAAAAAAATTCCCTGATTCTGCAATTACTTTTTAGTTTAGTTTGAATTATTGTCATACTAGAGCTACACGAGGGCTATTGGCGACGGGCGTCATAATTTAGAACCACAGTCAAGTGACGAGCCGACACCCGAGTAGCACCCAACGCAACCGTTATGGGTGACATCGTATACAGCGTTGGGACTTCGGAGCATATTTGGCGTTTGATAATAATTGACAGTTTTTTGCCTCTGCATGATAGGAAGAGAGTTGAGTTTACTTTCGTAGCTCTGGTTCAGGCCAATTGGACCAACCAGAATATTTTCTTTTGATCAAGAAATGTCCGCTATTACAGTGATCGCAAGAACAACCTAAACCTACTACTGTTTAAATCCGAAGTAGAAATTCCTGATATTTCAGCGATTGAAATTCCTGGATCGGATGTCCTGCATCAGTCCCGGTACCACTGAAGCCTACGAGTATATGTCGAGTACGTGCTCGAAATCTGTGGGTCAAAGTCTCTAAGTTCCCTACCATATACCTCGGGTGACAAGATTCGGACCTCTAGTCCCTGTCTCTATTGGATCCCTATGGGTTTCTGTTTTCGTCACTTGACGAGGTTATAGGTTCGCTGACCGCACACAACCTGATTATATATGTCACCAACCAGCACTCTGTTAAATCCGAGTGATCCTATAAGCGAAATGCCCTGATCTTCCAGAATTAAAAAGTTCCCTGAGAATTCCCTGATTTCCAGGTTCTGTTACCACCCAGGTTATCCTACATAAATTGTTCAGGACAATGCGTCTTAATTTTTTTTACTTAGATAAGTTTCAGCAGAAAGTTCATTTTTGCGGAGCACACTTTCTTGCCAACCTTCATTAATGAGTTATAAGAATGGGGTGAAGTTTCGTAAGTAAGTAGTTCGCCATTTTTTTTTAATAAGACATTAGACACTTTATCATGATTGAATCCGGTGCTGGATGAAGGAGAATTAGAAACAAAAAGTGCGATTTTTGTTAAAATTTTTATTAATCATTCGATTTTAACCCAAAAAATGAAAATTTAACTCATTAACCTTCATTTGTCAAGATTTCCCACGGACTGTCTGTCTTGTAGAGTAATGAGTAATTAAAACTTTGTCGTATAGAGACTCCTCTCTCTTTGACCACCCATACATTGGAGTTTAACATTGGAGTTTCTCATAGAAACTAGCGCTCTTATAAAAAACGTCTCGAAAACATGGAACTAAAAAGGGAGGAAGTAGTGGCGCCATCTGTGAATGACCTGCGAAACTACTACCTTTCAGGTAATAACTAAGGTAATAGTAGGGTAATACGTAATAGTAAGGTAATAGTAATAATAAGGTAACTCGGGTAATAACTAAGGTGTGATTGCGAGTCGATCCCTAAAGACTCTTTGGTCTGTCTATCACAAGAGTAGTGCTTAACGAAATATTCCGTTCATGGCGCCATCTTTTGGGGTCAATTTTAATTACACACTCACCGGATTTAATGTGCGCGGATTCGGACGCGGGTCCCTTTCAAGTTATAAAAATAGGGTGGCCACTGGTCGATCCATAGAGACTCTATGGTCTGTTTATTACAAGAACATTGTGCCCAATGAAATATTTCGTTCATGGCGCCATCTGTTGGGGTCAATCACACTCACCGGCCTTGATGAGCCCTGACTCGGACGCGGGTCCCCTGTGCAGCACGTCCTTGACGAGTATGCCGTCCCTCATGTTGCCGCAGATGTTAAACCCGAGGCCCGTGAAGTCGTGGCCACGGAGAGACACGAACGCGCGCTCCGGCTCCTAATTGGAAATATGATAATAAAATATTAGTAATACATATAATAAGGAACATAGTACGTGACACAACATCCATAATCAATTGAAGAGTACAGGGGAAAAACAGCTTCATTGCCTAGGAATTTTCCCGTATTCTGGAGTGCTTGGCAGACTTTGGCGACAGGAAACCCGTTTTTCTTTCGGTTCTTCTTTCGCGGTACAAACGTGTGACTCGCATCCCACTGATCTCTGGCGTGAATCAGGGTTGCCGCAAGAGGAAAACAAAGTGAGTAACCGGTTTCCTTTCACCAGTTTAGGCGATGACTCGCTATTGTTGCCAAAGAATACTGATGCAGGCATATTCCTAAGCAATGAAGTTGTTTTTCCCCTGTACTCTTCAAATGATGAGTACAGGGGAAAAACCCTTCAACGACAGGAAATCTGTCCATATTCAGTGGCTATTTGGAAACCGGTTTTCTTCCTTGGTTCTTCTTCCGCGGTCCAATCGTCAGACTATTGTCTGGCGTGAATCTCGATCGTAGAGATAGTAAAACTAATGCGCCGTGTAATAAGAACAAGGTAAAACCGGTTTTTTCACACCAGTTTAGGCGATGACTAGCTATCTTTGCAAGCAGACCGGATGCAGACATATTCCCAGGCGATGAAGGGGTTCTTCCCCTGAACTCTTCACATAATTAGTTACAAAGTACATGACACACATCCATAATCAATTATAATACACATTACTAAACTAAACTTAGTGGCATGACATCCCGATGAAGGTCAAGGCCTGCTGCGCCGATTTCAGCTCTCCTGAGGCGGTCAACTTCCCGCAGGACTCCCAGTGTTTAGTTCCCAGATCAAGGGATAAATGAACACTGCTTAATCAGCGATTAGGAGTCGAACCCCGAACCAGTTATAATTAACAACTGAAACGGGTCTCTCTCGCTCTAAGTTAATATATCTAACAAGATGTTGGACATTGACTTCTTTAACATTCAATAACTCCACAAATAGCTATGATAGTTGATCCTTAATTTAGTTCGACTCAAATGTCACTATTTTCAGCAGCTATTTTTTCTTCTTCGTTGTGAGGTGATGCCTATACTTATTTAAGGGCAATGAATGAGTTTTTTTTTTACAAAATCTAGAGAGATAACTTACCAATGCGGTCGTGATGCAAGAATCATCTTGGGCTTTTTTCTTGCCGCCTCCGAAACCGAAGTGGTTTTTTCCACCTCCCCTCGCCTTCTTCGCCTTTGCAGACGCCTCAGACAGCTACAAAACACATTTAGTAGACATTCACTATTACTTAGAATAAGCGACTAGCACATAGCGTGAACCATTGTACCTATTAGCACGAGACTGATATCAATAATAGCTATATCCAGGAACTGATCTATAACAAGGCCAGGCCTATGGGCAAGGGCCCCTAAATTTTAGTTTCTATTATGCTAAATGATACTGTAGACCCCAAAATTTCAGTACATTTGAAAAATTTTCTGGCACTCCACTTTATTTTTAGCTTGACTTTTTGACTCAATGTTATAAGGAAGCCGATAAAATGGTGGCAAAACTATGATAAATCGGGTAACTAGCATCATCATTATCGAGCAATCATTTACACTCTTAAAACAAACGAGCGGTTTTAATCAGTCTGAGTTAATTTCCACTCCTTTCCGTGCCGAAATGCACTTCTCCTATAGGAGTGAATTTCACTCTTTTTCGGAGTGGTAAAAGAATAAAAGAAAACAATCTGCGTCCTATTCTTTTAAACGAGCGGTTTTAACTCAGTCTGAGTTAATTTCCACTCCTTCCGGTGCCGAAAATGCACTTCTCTATAGGAGTGAATTTCACTCTTTGTTTAGAGTGTACAAAATTCTGCGTAAAGGGGCCCCCAAAATTTGATGGGCCTATAGTCTGAGTTTTCATAGATCAGGCCCGGGCTATACATAAGTTATATTAGATCTTACAAATGTCATGATCATAATTATTATAGTTATGTTATTGCTGTTTGGCGGGAATTAAAGTGTGCGGGGTGGTTTAAATGTTTTCATTGCAACATTATGTTTCCATCTAACTAAATGATACTACGATAACTACGATGAGCTTGCCAAAGAATCAAGAGCTTGCCCCCAATCATCTAACCTCATAACTCTCGTTGACGCCAATGCAGTTGCCAGTCGTAGACTTATCAAAAATAATTTGAAATATTCCATCCCTGCTCTAAATTGTAACCGTACAATATCTTCAATAATAGCCAGACTACGAACAAAACATTTAAAAGGAATGAAAGTCTCAACGGAAGGACAAAGAAGCTACTCCACACACTGCCCGAACTGTCCTGGTGTCCAACTGTCCCCGCAGCATATCTTTGGCTGCCCAGCAATTCAAGCCAGGCTCTTCAGGATTGGCTTTGAAGACCCAGAAATTTTAATTCTCTCCGAAGATGCAGAAGAAATAGCGAAAGCTGTCTACGACAGCTTCGGATCCATCCAGTTTTTGCATACATCATGGACACGACAACAACAACAACAACTTAAAAACTGGTTTATTGCATGCGATTATATGTTTTTAGTCGTGAGTGGCCATAGTATAATTTTTTTTCACAAAATCTCTATAAAACCATATTTAGTATGTTTTGCGACAACACACCGACTAAATAAAAGAATGCAAGGAACTCACCTTTGAAGATCGGAGAGAGTTCTTGTTGTTAAATAGAGACTTGTTGCGACCTGGAAGAGACGAAAGGAATATTTTAAAGAGAAAAAGGTTAAAAGAGAAAAATAAGTAATTAATGCAAATTCAATATTTTTTAAAATTTGTAGCAAGTTAATCAAGTGTTTTCGCAATGATCTTGATTATTATTTCATTCGAATATTAACAGCATAGATATCATAGTTAAAGTATTAGATTGACAGATCACGTGACCTCCAATGCTGACGACGGGACGCGCATGGAGGCCAAATAAGGGGGCAAAATGGCCAGTGTTGCTGCCACTTTAAGGAGAAAAATACTACGAAAAAATACCATCTAATTCTAAAATTACAAAAAAATATCGTAAAAATACTAGCTGCATTTTCGAATCTTTTTAGTGATTTTAAATCTTTTTCTAGTATATTTTTTTGGTAATTTCAGAATTAGATAGTATTTTTTCGTAGTATTTTTCTCCTTAAAGTGGCAGCAACACTGGCCATTTTGCCCCCTTATTTGGGTTCCATGCGCGTCCCGTCGTCAGCATTGGAGGTCACGTGATCTGTCAATCTAATACTTTAACTATGATATCTATGATTAACAGTGATACCATAGATACGTTGCCATGATACTATCGAGATTATAAAAAAAAAAAAACCTTAATTGGTATATTTTACTTAAGTTTTTAGTTGATCTTTCACATTTTTTTTTATATTTAAATTTTATAAAGAAAATTTTGATGTTGGAATAATTTGTTACGAACTTTTTGGACTCAATTTTAGAATCCTTCAATTCGAAATTTTTAATTAAAATTATTTTTATTTTTGGTCTGTGACCTTTAAATGCAAACAAAAACGGTTATTCTAGCTTTTTATTTTGAGAAAATTCATTTGAACTTTTGTTTTATTTGATTTTAGAGTCGTAAAAAATATGTAGCAACAATTCAGTTTCATCGTAACTCTAATCATAGTCAATAAAAATTTAAAAACTGCTAAAAAAATTGTATTAATTTGATGCAATTTTGATTGATTTTTGCTACTATGAATTTCCACAGTACTGCTTTTTCTTAAATCTATTTCTTGATTTCCATTAAATCTAGTTTTTTAAACTTTAAAGTAATACGCAACGCAGAGGAATTTTCATAATTATTCAAAGTCATTGTAGATAATGTTTCCGTCATACCCATTAACTTAAGAGAATTATAATTAAATTCTTGATTTTTCATTTTTCCTATTGCGTTCTGAATAAATTTAATGACTTTTAACGAAATACTCAAGAAATGCATGGGAATTGCGGGGGAAAAAATTCTATTCTGAACAGGTTTTTGTGAAAATAGCAGTGTTGGGGAGGACAATCACAATTTAATAACTGTCCGTTTTAAGGAAGAATGTCTTTACATAAGAATTACATTTAAATTGTTCACAAATAATATTTTAAAGACAGGATTAAGTTCAACTTTAAAATTAAAATTAAGAAAAAACATGCATCTCAACTATATATTATTAAATAAAGTATTATTGCCATAAAGGTCTCAGAAATTAAACAAGTAGGTTTGTAACAGAATCTGTCACTTAACCCGCTTCCACACAACAGCTGTGTTTAACAGGTAAAAAGGCGCCAAACACAGCATTAATTCTATATTAAACATTTACATGCTAAAAAAATCAATAATTATTACTTATCGTTTGCAAAAATTAATTTATATTTCAAAGAATAAATATGTAATATTCCTCGCTTTTAAATAGAATGAAAACATTTCATATCAACATACAAAGAATCCGTAGTGAAATATATTTGACGTCATTTCAAACTGTCGCAAAAATAAATTTATTTTAATTTATTGTCTAAAAGAATTAAAGTTTCTCGAGCGATTGTTGTGAATGGCAATGGTGATTTAATTCTAATAAAAATGGCTTCCTATGCTTTTTAAACTTTTAAAATGAGAATTCAATTTTGCAGTTTTTTAAAATAATTGAAGTACTTCGAATTCAAATTCTTTTCTGAAATTTTCAATGTGTTATAATTTCGATGCGCTGAATTTTTTGACGTATCACACTTGTCCGTAGTATTTGTAGTTTGGGCTATGAAAGTGGGTGACGGACAGACAGACGAACAGACGGACTGAACGATTATAATACCTTCCACTTTTTACGTTATAAACGTAGTGTGGAAGCTAAAAGGTCTGGAGAAGTTAACGAAGCAAATTCTAAAACTGTATTTTATCTCTTTCTCATTTGTCTTTTTTTAATCCTAACATTAAGTTCATTTTAAAGCAGAACAATTCGACAACATATTTGATATGCACCAAAGATAGGCTCTAACCATATCTTAGATGCAAGTGGAAGCGTATAAGTCAAACTTTTATGTTAAAATACTAATTGATAAGAGATAACATTATTATTATTTTTTTAAATTGTGATTATGAAAATAGCAATAAAACAAGCTGAATGCGGATGACCAATTTTAGCCTACTTTTCTTTTTTTAATTCAAAAGAATTAAAAAAATGAAAAAGTAGGTATTGACATGCGGTCGATGTCCGTCTGTACCTCCCTTCCAAAATCGGTTCTATCCATCGGATCTTAAAAATTCTTTTTCTGTTAGAAAGCTATGACCTCAGATACCCAACTTTCATACTTTTTGTCCGTCTGTCTGTACGTCCGGACGGACATAAATCTACTATCTGTCGGCGAATTTCCCATTGAATTAGCATTGAAATTCAATTTTGAGTCATTTAAATCACTTTGCCAAATCAACAATGGCATGAGAAACTTTATTAATTTAAACATATTTGAAGCAAAATAATATTTTCATGAATCAGTTTGGAATGACGTCATAAAATGTAGCACAATTTGATTCTTTGATTATTCATTAATTATCTACCAAGAAAGCGGCAAGGCATACTTTTGCATGCAATTATAATTATGCTTAGTTTTAATTTACATTTCTTATTTTTTTAATGCAGTTCGGAGTAGTTTCATTACTTTTGTTATTAATAAATATTTAATTATTCTTCGAACTACAAATAAATCACGAGCAGATGATAAATAATATTTAATTAATTTGCGAAAGAATATTAAGGAAAATAGTTGATTTTGGCTTTTAGAAGTTTAAATTATAGCTGGGTGCTGTGTTTCGATTTTTTTTCTTCTAATGTGTATAAATCTAGTGTAGAAACGGCTGTTGATGATATTTACTTTAGGAACCTAGTTTTATTTCCCGATTAGAACTTCAGTAAGTATTTAAGTAACAGGAAATTAGGCTATTTTAGTTCTTTATGAACTTCTTGTTTTTAATGAATACTGATTGCATTGGGGTGATCATAACATCTTGACTGGGTGCTGACCAGTGGAGAAGGGGATTGTTTCTAATCATAGATGTCATAGTTAAAGTATTGGATTGGCAGATCACGTGACCTCCAATGCTAACGACACGACGCGCATGGAGACCAGAATAAAGGGGCAAAATGGCCAGTGTTGCTGCCACTTTAAGGAGAAAAATACTACGAAAAAATACCATCTAACTCTAAAATTACAAAAAAATATCGTAAAAATACTAGCTGCATTTTGGAATCTTTTTAGTGACTTTAAATCCTTTTCTAGTATTTTTTTTGTAATTTTAGAATTAGATGGTATTTTTTCGTAGTATTTTTCTCCTTAAAGTAGCAGCAACACTGGCCATTTTGCCCCCTTATTCTGGTCTCAATGCGCGTCCCGTCGTTAGCATTGGAGGTCACGTGATCTGCCAATCCAATACTTTAACTATGATATCTATGTTTCTAATAAAGTAAAAGTTTACTTAATATACAAGTCACCGTTATTAAAAGTATACACCCCCGTGCAACGGCGGATATATATAAAGCTAGTTATTGATAACTACTAACTTTATCAACCTGTTTTTCCATTGAAACATGACAGTCTTGTTGTTATGTATTAAAATAAATCTTTCTTTACCCGTGGTGCCGTCCTGTTCGTCTGCTTCCTGGCTGTTCCGGAAGTAGGGGTTGTCGAAGGCGAAGTCGGAAGAACCCTTCTTTTGCGCTTGCTGATGGTTTGCAGTTCCATCCGGTCTCCCACCAGAACCTAATAAGAGAATATTTGAATAAAAAAATTACAATTAGCAAGCGTTAGAGAGGGGTAGTGTGGGATTGGTTTTAAAAATAAATATAAATTATCGGCTTTATATTAGCCTTAGTTGTTATGATGCAAATATATTCCATATAAAACACAGTTAAACATGGTTCACATATAAAATTCAATTAAAACAAGAAGTTCATAAAGAACTAAAATAGCCTACTTTCCTGTTACTTAAATACTTACTGAAGTTCTAATCGGGAAAAAAACTAGGTTCCTAAAGTAAATATCATCAACAGCCGTTTCTACACTAGATTTATACACATTAGAAAAAAAATCGAAACACAGCACCCAGCTATAATTTAAACTTCTAAAAGCCAAAATCAACTATTTTCCGTAATATTCGTTCGCAAATTAATTAAATATTATTTATCATCTGCTCGTGATTTATTTGTAGTTCGAAGAATAAATATTTATTAATAACAAAAGTAATGAAACTACTCCGAACTGCATTAAAAAACAAGAAATGTAAATTAAAACTAAGCATAATTGCATGCAAAAGTATGCCTTGCCGCTTTCTTGGTAGATAATTAATGAATAATCAAAGAATCAAATTGTTCTACATTTTATGACGTCATTCCAAACTGATTCATGAAAATATTATTTTGCTTCAAATATGTTTAAATAAAGTTTCTCATGCCATTGTTGATTTGGCAACAGTGATTTAAATGACTCAAAATTGAATTTCAATGCTAATTCAATGGGAAATTCGCCGACAGATAGTAGATTTATGTCCGTCCGGACGTACAGACAGACGGACAAAAAGTACGAAAGTTGGGTATCTGAGGTCATAGCTTTCTAACAAAAAAAATTTTTAAGATCCGATGATTAGAACCGATTTTGGAAGGGGGGTACAGACAGACAGACAAACGGACAGACAGGCGGACAGACAGACGGACAGACAGACGAACAGACAGACATACGAACAGACAGACAGACAGACAGATGGACATCAACCGCATTTCAATACCTACAGTGATTTAAATGACTCAAAATTGAATTTCAATGCTAATTCAATGGGAAATTCGCCGACAGATAGTAGATTTATGTCCGTCCGGACGTACAGACAGACGGACAAAAAGTATGAAAGTTGGGTATCTGAGGTCATAGCTTTCTAACACAATTTTTTTTTTTAAGATCCGATGATTAGAACCGATTTTGGAAGGGGGGTACAGACAGACAGACAAACGGACAGACAGGCGGACAGACAGACGGACAGACATACGAACAGACAGACATACGAACAGACAGACAGATGGACATCAACCGCATTTCAATACCTACAGTGATTTAAATGACTCAAAATTGAATTTCAATGCTAATTCAATGGGAAATTCGCCGACAGATAGTAGATTTATGTCCGTCCGGACGTACAGACAGACGGACAAAAAGTATGAAAGTTGGGTATCTGAGGTCATAGCTTTCTAACAAAAAAAGAATTTTTAAGATCCGATGATTAGAACCGATTTTGGAAGGGGGGTACGGACAGACGGACATCGACCGCATGTCAATACCTACTTTTTCATTTTTTTAATTCTTTCGAATTAAAAAAAAAAAGTAGGCTAAAAATATTCCATGAGATGTGCATTTGATAATTTCATTTTAAAGATATCAAAATTCTAATTTTTTAGCTTCCACACACTACGTTTATAACGTAAAAAGTGGAAGGTATTATAATCCTATCTACCACTACCTTACGGCCACTACCTACGGTAGGTAGTGGTACTACCTACCGTAGGTAGTGGTACTACCTACCGTACCAATTTGTTATTTTTAAAGCGTCAATTTTAATTTATTCTTCGAATTGTAAATTAATTTAACAAACGAAAAATAATACTTGAATTTTCAAAAGAAAGTTAATCAATATGGGAAATTGTGGTGACTATTTGATATTTATTAAAAATATTGCATCATTATTCTTCGAATTTCAAACAAATTTAGCAAACAATAAGGATTGCGAAATTATTAATTTGCGAAAGAAGATCAATGAAAATAGTTAATTTTGGCATTTAAAAGTTTGAAAGAGAACTAGGCTAAAGCCCTGTTTAACGATTTTTTTCCTGAGGTGTTTAATAGTGTGTTTCCTGTTGAGCACAAATATTGTGTGGAAGCGGTTTAAGTGACAGATTCTGTAACAAACTTTTATTTTTTATTAGGATTGTTATTTAGAGTGTTTATGGATTTTATTCTTTTACAATATGCTTATTATCAATATATAATTCTAAATTTGTAAGTGTTTTTTTGTTTGAGTTTTGTTAAGTATTTTTGTGATTGAATTATTTATCGTTTTTTTAATGTAGATTTTTGGTTGTATAGATAAAAAATTAAATGCAACTACAATTCAAAAGAAAAAGTCGGTTGATATGTTTGAGTAAAAAATTTTTCATTACATCCAACTTAAAATCGAAAACTTGTTTTGAACTGTATCGTTATTAGTAAATCCGGTACAGAATTTTTTTTACAAATTTGTAAAATACAAATTTTTAAATTTTTACAAATAATTTGTAAAATACAAATTTTTAAATTTTTACAAATTTGTAAAATAATTTTTTTTTAATTTTTACAAATTTGTAAAATACAAATTTTAAAATTTTTACAAATTTGTAAAATACAAATTTTTAAATTTTTACAAATTTGTAAAATACAAATTTTTAAATTTTTACAAATTTGTAAAATACAAATTTTTAAATTTTTACAAATTTGTAAAATACAAATTTTTAAATTTTTACAAATTTGTAAAATACAAATTTGTAAAATACAAATTTTTAAATTTTTACAAACTTGTAAAATACAAATTTTTAAATTTTTACAAATTTGTAAAATACAAATTTTTAAATTTTTACAAATTTGTAAAATACAAATTTTTAAATTTTTACAAATTTGTAAAATACAAATTTTTAAATTTTTACAAATTTGTAAAATACAAATTTTTAAATTTTTACAAATTACAAATTTTTAAACACAAATTTTGTAAAATATTCCCTCTGCATCTTCTTGAAAAAATATCTTTAAAAAAAAATTAAATATCTAAATTTAAAGATTCAACAGTTAACAGTAAGGTCGGATTAATTAATTTGACCTTACCACAACCACTAATTTTACACAATCTATCTTCCCGCACTTTTGTACATATGGCTAATTCCATGTAACTGTAGTGCAAGTCACGATTTAAGAGGAGAATAAAAGCTTTTTAAATTAAAAAAATAAACTAAATTAAATAAAATGCATTACATTATTTAGTTCTAATAAGTGTAGTTCTAATAACCTATTCCACAATTTTTTTTTCATTTAATGTTAAAAGTTGTAGTGATAATCACTTTTTACAAACGTGACTTACACTACAGACAGGATAATTTTGCATGGAATTACCCATATTCAACCGAATGTGCGCCGAATGTGTAAACAACATTTTGTGTGTTTGTGTTCGAATCTATAGTTGCAATTTATATACACATATTTCAACAACTAATTTCGGTATACAACTCCGTTAACCCTTCACCGACTCCCGTTTATTGGGGAAATGTGGCCTGTCACGTTTTGTCTCTGACGACACACCCACTCTACTCTAACAAGTGATCTCGCAATGTTGTCAAATTGTTGTCAGTTTTTGTTGTGAGTTCGGAAAAAGCGTTTCCTCCGCACCAGAAAACAAAAACCGAGCATCCCTCAATGTCGCTCCCCTCTCCCTCCGACAATGCTTGGAATGAGTTAGTTTCAGGGAACATGACACTATTTGTTTAAATGTGTTTTTGTTGTTGAGGTTTTTTTTTGTTTGGGTTAGTTTGAACTATCGTCGCACTAGAGCTACACGAGGACTATGGGGTTGTTTCACGGAAGATCTGGCAATAGCTCTGCGGTTTTGTTTTCATGTCTCTCAACAGTGTTGCCACCAGTTTTAAGAGAAAAACACTACGAAAAAATAACATTTTATTCTAAAATTATCGTAAAAATACTAGCTGCATTTTGGAATCTTTTTTAGTGACTTTAAAAAAACGTGAAACGCTTTGCTAGTATTTTTATGGTATGTTTTTGTAATTTTAGAATTAAATAGTATTTTTTCGTAGTGTATTTCTCCTAAAACTGGTGGCAACACTGTTGAGAGACATGAAAACAAAACCGCAGAGCTATTGCCAGATCCTACGTGAAACAACCCCATTGGCGACAGACGTCGTCATTTAGAACCACAGTTACGTGCACTCCCTCTACACGGGGTATTAGAGGTCGGACATTTTTTAGCTGCATGGTCATATTAGGTCCGCAGTTATTTTGGCAATGCCTGGACCCGAACCTGGGACCTTCCGCATGCGGGGCTCCCCAGCCCCGGATTTTGTTTGGGAATTTGTGCGGTAGCCGTGTCGTCAAACCGAAGTCTTCTCTCTGTGTTAATCCAATGTGAAAAATAATTTAATAATTTTCAAAGCCACATTTCTCCGGCTGTATTGCATATTTTTTCAGACTGTTTTTTTTTATATGATAAATTTAGATGACTTAAACGTCTTTATAGTAGCATGGAGTTCCACGAGTCGAAATAATTTGTAAGAGTTTTCTTGAGCGACGAAACAAGATAACTTCTTTCGAAGTTTAAAAATCCAAAAAAGTTGTGCCGACTGCCATGGGAGGCAATGTAGTTTGGTCTTATTAAAGAGTCTTACTCATAGAGTTTAATACACATTTATTTATATTATATTTATTAATATTATATTTATTATATTATTTTTTAATATGGTTTCATTCAAGAGTCATTTAACAACAACAATTATTGTTATTAGAGATATGTATTAACAACTCCAAACATGCGGGAACAGGTGTAAAAAGCCTCCGACGTTCCACAATATAACGACAGAGTCGAAGTAGGGGGGGGTTGTCACGGATGGTCGCCGTCCACTTCCCATGTCCGAACAAAGTCTTCCTTCTTGCGTCACACGAGAACTTTGTTCTACAACGAAAGGCTCCGCTTGCGTTGTTACCGGATTCTTCGCCAAAATTGCGTTGATATCCCTTTTAGCTTCCACACTACGTTTATAACGTAAAAAGTGGAAGGTTTTATAATCGTTCAGTCCGTCTGTCTGTCCGTCCGTCACCCACTTTCACAGAAAGAACCACAAGTCCCACAGACAAGTGGAATACGTCATTTTGAAGCAAAAAATCAGATTAGGCTACATTCCAAATTTCATTAAAAAAATTTAAATTAGAAGTTAATTTAAATAACTTAAAATTTAATCTACATTGAAATAACATGCAAATTCCATTTTTATTCAATATTTTCACTGTTGCCATTTCGTTAAACATACGAGAAATTTTATTTAAAAAAAATACGAACATTTGAAAGAATATTTATTTATGTGATATGATTCAGTTTGGATTGTTGTAATATCACAATAGAGTTCTTTTGATGGTTCATTATATATGTATGAAGAAAGATGCAAAGAGGCATAAAAAACTTGGCATAAAAAATGTGCAAAGTTTCGCTTTTATTTTTAAAGCATCATTTGTTCTAATTATATATTTTTCGAACCGTAATTTAATTAAATCTAATTATTAAATCTGAGAAAGAAGATTAATGAAAATAGTTAATTTTGGCGTTTAAAAGTTTGAATTACGAATACCTAAAGGCGCTGTTTGTTATTAGAATTAAATCACCATTGCCATTCCCAACAATCGCCCGAGAAACTTAATTCTTTTAGACAATAAATTAAAATAAATTTATTTTGCGACATCGATCAGTTTGAAATGACGTCAAATATATTTCACAACGAAATTCTTTGTATGTTGATATGAAATATTTTCATTCCATTTAAAAGCGAGGAATAGTACATATTTATTCTTTGAAATACAAATTAATTTTTGCAAACGATAAGTAATAATTATTGAATTTTCGAAATAAAATAAATAAAACTAGCCAAATTTAGCATGTAAATGTTTAATATAGAATTAATGCAGTGTTTGGCGCCTTTTTACCTGTTTAACCATTACCTCCTACTAGATTAAAGCCGTACAACAGGAACGTTTTTCCTTCGTAACGTCATGATGCGGAGGCCAAGTTTGACTCAACTTTTCTCCTACTGTAAAGTGAATCAACGAGTGAATTGTGGAATGTGTGTGGTAAAAATAATTTACTTGTTTTCAAGTAATTTTAACTTTTTGAAATTTATCGAGTCATTTTTAAAGGAGAAAAGTTTAGAAAAATTTGGCCTTCACGTCATGACGTCACGAAGGGAAACCGTTCCTGTTGTACGGCTTTAATCTAGTAGGAGGTAATGGTTTAACACAACTTTTGTGTGGACGCGGGTTAAGTGACAGATTCTGTTACAAACCTACTTTTTATTTTTATAATTTTAGCGCAGTGTATGGAATACGGATAAACTTGTTATAATACATGTTTCTGGTTTGATTTTGTTCGAATGAATGTCTCTCTTCTTGAGCGACGGGCCTTGTCATTTTTAAACTTGGCAAAGTGACGAGGCAGCTGGCCCCGACGCAGTCCTTATGGAGACATCATACATAGACATAGTCATCATACACGAACTCGAAACTACTCTAGTAGTTTCAATTTTCACCAGTAGTCGCGTATGGTGTTATTTAAAGGGGGATTTTTTTATGGGGCACCGGAAAGGAGTGGAAATTAACTCAAACTGAGTTAAAACCTCTCGTTTTAAGAGTGTATAGGACGTAGATTGTTTTCTTTTATTTCTGTTACCCACTCCGCAAAAAGAGTGAAATCCACTCCTATAGGGTAAGTGCATTTTCGGCACATAAAGGAGTGGAAATTAGCTCAGACTGAGTTAAAACCACTCGTTTGTTTTAAGAGTGTAAGATGAGGATCGAGCTTGCGAGGGTATTCTTCATCTGAATAAATTTTTCGATATTTTCATTTGGGATAATTATCATTGCGAAAAGTATAATTCCAATCATTACTGTCTCTGTAACTGATAACTCTATAACTGAGATTAAAAACTCTCTGTTGCTCTCTGGTCTGTTCTTTTAAAAAGAACAGAGCAGAGAGCAACTGTTCTTTAAAAAGAACGTAACAAAATCACGCATTTCTGACCTTTTCAACCTGGGTGTAAAAAAAAGAACCACGATTTCGATTTCGTCAAATTTATTATAATGTTTAATTAAAAAACTAATTGGAAATATGAAAAACAAAAAAAAAGCATCGAGGCATAACGGAGACACACCTTCCAGAAAAATTTTGGACTTGTAACATCAATATTTCATTCTGTTATGGCTGCTGACACTTTAAAAGAGCTTACTTTTTTTTTTAAATATAGAGAGATAACAATACCGGAAATTTTTGCTTGTAAAGCCAATTATAACCAAGAGGGGAGGGTACTACTTGTTGCCAATCCAGTTTTACCAATAATTACTATATGGATAATTAAAAGTAAAATCAAAGAATTTATTATAGCTAACTAATATAAAATCAAATAAATTTTGCTATAATTAGACTTTAATAATTAACTGGTTGAATATAATTAATACTAAATAGGTGTAATTAGGTTAAATTCAACTTAAATAATTTTAAATAATTTTAATTTAAGTTTATTAATTCTAATGAACAATAACTAATATTTATTAAACATTAACAGTAAATATTTAGATCTTATTTGCAATATTTTAAATCTTTAAAATTACATACATATATAGATCTCGCATTTAATTAATTATTGGCAATGCCCAAATATTAAATAGGCTTACCCAATCCATTTTCAAGAACCCCTAAAACGGGTGCAGGAAATCTATTTTTAGATATCTAGGGGCTAATTAGATAAAGAGATGTTTGTTTTTTATTTTTCAATTTTTACAAATTGAGGCCATACAAGTTCGACGTTCAACAAATACTTGTTTACCTAAGTCAAAAAATGTGTAACGGTATATAGATATGAATATAGATATAAAGTCCCTGGACAAATTATTAAACGCACAGCAAGATTTCACGTAAAATATTAATTACCGGGTGATATTGTACCGTTTTATTATTTTAAATTGATTTGTTTTTTATTTTTATATTATCCAATCAATTACCGATTTATTTGACATAAATAAAACAGCATTAATTTAGAAAAGCGTAAGTTTATTAAGTTTTAAAGAAAAGTGAAATGAATGTTAGTAAAAGTCAATATTTAGTTGAGCCACCTTTAGCCGCTATCAAAGCTTTAATTCTGCGCGGCATGCTATCAATGCAAGACTGCACTGTCTCCTGCATTTGAGGATGATGATTCCACAAATAAATCATCTTATAATAAATAATTAATATAAATTAATCATAATTAATCATAATTATCTTAATATAAATATACAAATATATATGTAGTCTATACAACAATTCTTTTAAATAAAAATTAATAATATTGCAGTTTAAATATACCATTATTGCATAAAAACTCTTAAGAAACATAAAATTACTAAAAAAAATACAGTGCGTCTAATAATTTGTCCAGGGACTGTAAATATAGATATGAAGTTATATTTTATTGGCGACATTACAAGAGGCAGCAGGGTTTTCTTGTAATGAAGTCCTGCTTAGTGGCAAAAAAAATTCGTTTCATAATTCCTAATCACCTTAAATTATTTTTTAAGAATTATCGAAATTCAATCCAATGTCCCACCCACAAAGTAATAGGAAGAAGTTAATTTAATTCGCCATGTTCTTCGGAATCTTTAGAAAATCACAAAAATTTAACCTTAATTTTACTTCATAGTAAAAAATTGTTGCAAATTTATTTTATGAAATGTAGCAATAATTCGCGGTTGTTTAATGAACTCCTCCTTTTGGGAGATTTTTTGGAGAAGTGGTTTTAGAGCTCTCCCAGGGTTCGTACTCTATCTATGATAGTGAAATTTAAGAGTTTTTCAGGAGTGCAGCGATGTAAATTCAGGAGGTATCGCAAAATAAATTTGAATATGTTTGTTTATTATTGTATATTAGTGACTTAGACCGAGAATGAAGGAAACAAGGTGTGTAAATGTTGTGGAAAATTTGAGGCTTCGGTTTAAAAGCCAAACTTCTTGTTTGGGGGGGGGGGGGGGGGCTTTTGTGGCGATTTTTTAAATTTTCGTACCTTTGTTCTAATTTCATGACTTGGTAGACACCCTGATAAAGTACAGGAGAAAACCATATGAGAAAGGAGAAAAACGATTCATGTTATCAATTTTTTCAGGAGAGGGGGGGAAACTTCAGGAGATGATAGATAAATTTCAGGAGTTATAAGGGCCCTTAAAAATAAAAATGAAATTCAGGAGTTTTTCAGGAGGCGTACGAACCCTGTCTCCGATCTCACTGTGTAGTTTTCACTAGTTAAAAAGGAAAATATCGCAGAGACGTTTTTATCAGAAATTGTCGCTCAACTAATGGCAATGTTAACGCTACCTGTAGTGCACACATTTCCCCAAAAATGACCGCACTTGTCATGTCAGACATATAATTCACTTTCCATTGCCACAACTCGAGCAAATATTATTCATAAAAACCTCAAATGCGATGCTTTCCTTCGTCAAGTGTAAAACCAGTCGAACTCCGTTAACGCACCGAAACATTTCGTGTTAAACGAATTTCATGTTAACCGCCAGGAATACTTTTTAATTGAACAACTGAATAGTTTTAAAAAAATAACATCTAAAAATTACTTAATTAAAAATTACTTACTTATATTATTAATAATGCACTAATAATACATGTATACAATTAGTGATTAAATTAATAAAGTATATTTGAAGTAGTACATATACTATAGAAAAATTAGGAATTCGTGATTTTTTCAGAAGTAGAAGACAGTTTATTTTTATAATGTTCCATTTGCAGGTTTTTTTTTTAATGCTTTGATTCATTCGTTTTTCGAAACTTGGAATTACTATAAGGAAAAGTAGTCAAATTTTGAATTTTTTGTTCGGGTTAAGCGGAATTTTGTCTTTCGTGATTTCGCGTTACGCGATTTTTTTTTAGCATACCTCAATAATAGCTTATAGCTTTATAGGCCGGGGAAATGCTATCAGCATCCGGCTAATAATGCATCTTAAGCGAAATTTCATGGTAATCGAGTTCGCGTTAACGTTCGACTGTAAGAACTTACATAGCCAGCAGGGCCTGTTCTTCCATAGGCCCGGGCCTAGGGCCCCCAAATTTTAGGGGCCCCTAAATTTCAGTTTCTATTGTGCTAAATGCTGTAAATCCCCAAAATATCAGTAAACTAAAAAAAAAAATCTGATACTCCAATTTGTTTTTTGCTCAATTTTGACTAAGAAAGTGACCTAACGTGATTGTTTTGATCGTGTTTATTAGGAAGCCTATAAAATTGTAGCAAAAATTTGATACATAGGTCATATAGCATCATCATTACTGGAAATCATACACAAAATTTTCCGTAAAGGGGCCCCCAAAATAGGTTGTGCCTATAGCAGACTATAGCAGATTTCCTAGAACAGGCCCTGATAGCCACTACGCATCAATCGACACCGTAGCTGCGGTAAAAATGACTGGAACCATTTTAATGTGAAACGGATTAAAAAAAAGTCATATCTACTGACGGAACTGTGTCGAGTTTCCGCAGGTAGACAGTAAAAAATAAAAACGGAATTCGGACAGCCGAATTTTTGTGAACGACAATGTCTGTGAATAGCTGAAATGTGTGGTAAACGAACTGTTGACATGCTCTCGAAAATGTATGTCGAATTCCAAATAGAAGAATTTAGATGAGATAATTCTTGGTATCATTGGCGAGTTATGAAAGGTATTATTTAAAAGTCATTTATGGTATAATATGTTATTATAAAGTTTTATATTAGAAGGATTGTCAGTTCTTCCAACAACACATAGAATTAAATTGTATTTAAACAAAAAAAACTTGCATCGATACGAGACAAGATATCATACGATTGTCTTTCGAAATGAATGCGACTAAAAATATCACTATAATTATAAGTGATATAAAAACAGTATTATTTATAGATGTCATGCAGCGAAAAAATATTTACATTTGTGCGAAATTGTAAAATAAAAACAATCGTTCAAAAGGACCAACTGTTTGTTAGGCTACATAAGATATGAAGACTGGTAGGTAATGCTAGTCAAATCAAAAAGCCAAAGATTAAATTGTCGGTGAAGAAGATAAAAAACTGCAAAGTTTATAGAGAAGACATTTACTTTATGAAATGCCTATAATTATAGTAAACAGTGTTTTTCTTTTAACAGTGAGATTTTAATTATCATCCAGTTGCAAAAAATACTATGGGTTACATAAAAATTACATAGTATTTAAAACGGTAATTAGCATATTCCTTTTTTTAAATAGATGAAGGAAAAATCTACATTCGTCAGTCGCAGTAATTAGTAACTTTCTTACAGATAACGACGTAAAAGAATATACAGTGGCTGAATGTAGGACATGAATTGTAGAAAGTGAACACTTGATGAATCATAGTGTGTCTCCCGAGAAAGACATCAAACTCAACCATCCGTGGTTCGTAAGTATAATGGGATAATGCGGCAAACTCAATGACTTGCACTTTTACTTTGCTTTTTTTGTCTTTTATTTAAAAAAAAAAAAATTGAAAATGTTACAATATTTTAATTGATCATACCTGACGTGACAGAAAAAATCCATTCTATTTCTGTATCACTTTCGATAATACATTTTTTAATAGTTTGGTCTTTGAATGGTGTGTTAAGTGATTTTGTAAAGTAAAAAAGATTTTTAGTTTCGAACATTAGAAGCATAATTAAGTGAATTAAAGCTACAAATTTGTATCCATCTTTCCGTCTAATAGAAAAAAGAATGTCGTTTGCGTCTTAACTACTGCCCCAAAGTGACGTATAAAACAATGATTTAATTAACAAATCTAAAAAGGATTTTTCTAAACTGAAGCAGTTTAATTTTAACGTTCATGGAGAACAACACAAGACCACTGATTTACGGAGCATTTGTTTTAGTTAAAAATCTTCGAAAATTAAAAAATTCCCAAAAATACAGTTTTTCAATTAATTTATCACCTCCAAAACGTACGTAGAAAACACAAAATCTCAATATCTTATATTCGACCCCATCGCAATAAGATGAATTCTTTCTAAAGTAAGGGGCTGGGGAGCCCAGTCGGTTAGGCATTCGCCAAGAATGCAGAAAGTCCCAGGTTCGGGTCCGGGCATCGCCAAAACAACTGCCGACCTATAAACGGCTCGTGCAGCAAAAATGTCCGACGATTAATACCCCGTGTGGGGGGAGTGCACGTTAAATATCCTTCAAAGTCTTAACGCTGCGTACGATGTCGCTCTTAACGTTTGCGTTAGGTGCCTACTCAGGTGTCGGCTCGTCACTTGACTGCGGCTCTAAAATATGACGCCCGTCGCCAATAGCCCTTGTGTAGCTCTAGTGCGACGATAATTCAAACTAAACTAAACTCTTTCTAAAGTAAATTAAACTGGAAGTCAAAATTTGAAGTGGTGTGTTGTTGAAGTGCATTGTTAGTAAAAGAAAATAAAAAAAGATTTTAGAGTTTTAAAAATAGAGATAATTTTAAAGTAAATTAAAGTCTATAAAAATAGAGATAATTTTAAAGTAAATTAAAGTCTATTAATTATTTTTGTTTTTATGTTCCATCTTCACTGTCTTAGTAAAAAATGGATCGTGTTGCTGTCTATATCGTACTTTATGCTTGCCTCCTAGGAAGTACGATAGAACAAGGGATGATTTACTTATAACAAAATTTAAAATAGACATATTTCTTTAGCTATGAATGAAGCCAGGTCATATTTTTATACTTCCATGGAGAACAGACAAAAAAACAAACATGATATTACCGAATCATTTGGTCTTTAGTTAATAAAAATTGCTTTGCGAATAAAATTCCAGAAAAATCACGAGTTTTGTTTTTTTAACTGTTAACAAAGAAAACATTAAAATCGCATTGCTTATTTTACTGCACTTTCACAATGTATTACTCATTTTAGCTTCCACACTACGTTTATAACGTAAAAAGTGGAAGGTATTATAATCCTTCAGTCCGTCCGTCTGTCCGTCACCCACTTTCACAGAAAGAACCACAAGTCCCACAGACAAGTGGGATACGTCATTTTGAAGCAAAATATCATATTAGGCTACATTCCAAATTTATTAAAAAAATTTTAATTTGAAGTTTATTTAAAATTTAAATAACTAAATATGTAATCTACATTGAAATAACATGCAAATTCCATTTTAATCAATATTTTCACTGTTGCCATTTCGTTAAACGTACGAGAAACTTAAAATAAAAAGTAAAACTTTTGAAAGAATATTTTTTTATGCAATATAATTCAGTTTGGATTGTTGTAATATCACAATAGAGTTCTTCTGATGGTTCATTATATATGTATGAAGAAAGATGCATAGATAATTCTAACTTGGCGTAAAAAATATGCAAAGTTTCGCTTTTATTATTTTTAAAGCATTAATTGCACGAATTATATATTTTTCGAACTGTAAATTAATTTAACAAACGATAAATAAATGAATTTTCGAAAGAAATGTAAATGGGAAATTGTGGCGACACAAAGATATTTATTAAAAAAGATTGCATCATTATTCTTCGAACTTCAAACAAATTTAGCAAACGATAAAGTCTAATTATTAAATCTGAGAAAGAAGATTAATGAAAATAGTTAATTTTATCGTTTAAATGCTTGAATTACAACTAGCTAAAGGCTCTGTTTGGCGAATTTCTTTCTGAGGTGTATAAATAGTTTGTTTCCTGTTGAGCACAAATGTTGTGTGGAAGCGGTTTAAACGACAGATTCTGTAACAAACCCCCCTACTTGTTTCTTTTCCCCTATTCATCGGGCTCAATTTACTACAGTAACTACCCAACTCTAATATTCAGATCAAGAAGTAAAATTATCTAACTCAGTACAAATGACTAAACACGCTGTAGAAATATGATCTGCAATTTTCTTGCGATTTCAGAGATATGAAACAAAGTAAAGCTAAAATGCATGTCATTGGGTTTGCCGCATGAGACACAATTTCCCATTTATATACAACGGTTCGCTGACTTTGATGTCTTTCTCGGAGGTTCCAATGAATAAACAAAAATGTTCACTTTCGGAGATCGATATAACCCTTTGATACAACCATACAACACATGTCAGTATCGACGCGAAGCGTCCTTCCTCTAGAGGTCCGGTTTTATCATTAGGATCTTAAAAATTCTTTTTTTTGTTAGAAAGCTATGACCTCATAGACCCAACTTTCATACTTTTTGTCCACCTGTCTGTACGTCCGGACGGACATAAATCTACTATCTGTCGGTGAATTTCCCATTTAATTATAGCATTGAAATTCAATTTTGAGTCATTTAAATCACTGTTGCCAAATCAACAATGGCATGAGAAACTTTATTTAAAAATATTTGAAGCAAAATAATTTTATTTTGGAATTACGTCATAAAATGAAGCACAAAGTGATCCTTTGATTGTTCATTAATTGTTTACTAAGAAAGCGGCAAGGATTATTTTTTGCATGCAATTTTGCTTAGTTTTAACTTACATTTAAATGTTTTAATGCAGTTTGGAGTAGTTTCATTATTTTTGTTTTTAATGAATATTTAATTATTCTTCGAACTACACATAAATCGAGCAGACGATAAATAATATTAGGTTATTTGTGAAAGAATATTATGGAAAATAGTTGATTTTGGCTTTTAGAAGTTTAAATTATAGCTGGATGCTGTGTTTAGCGATTTTTTTTCTAATGTGTGTAAATCTAGTGTAGAAACGATTGTTGATGATATTTACTGTTATGAACCTTGTTTTTTCCCGATTAGAATTTCAGTAGGTATTTAAGTAACAGGAAAGTAGGCTATTTTAGTTCTTTAAGAACTTCTTGTTATAGGTTGTGGCTCCTGTGCACAATATGCACGGCATTCATAGGCTATGTTCTCGTACTAGCCTGTCAATGGATATGTATCCTCCATATTTGAATAGGTAAGAAGTTGTAACAGTATTGATAGTGAGGGAAACGAAAAGAGCGTACCTTACGCCTTTTCATGGAAATCCACACCAGGCGATTGGGGGGAGCGGGTTTGCGCTGTAATCGTAAGAACTATAGTATCGGTCATTTTCAAATACCTACAACAATTATAATATCTCACCTTCTTCCCTGTTCTTGTGGCGGGGCACCCACCAGAACTTCCACGCCCCCGCCAGCGACAGAGCTGCTACCACCAGGGTCACTATGACGGTGGCCACCACGATGCCGGCCACGCCCCCTGGCGGGTAGCAGGTGCCAGCACCAGCCACCACCTTGAAGATGCAACAGCAAAGCAGCACCGTGGGCTGCCATCGGATGAAGTAAGTCATTAATAGAAAGAATGTATTTGAATGGTTCTTGAAAAGAATGTACTTGAATAGAATGTACTGGAGACTTGTTCAAGATGCCCAGTCTTCTAGGGACAGTGGTTGATGAGACATTGCAACGGGTTGATGAGGAAAAACGGTCATAGAAAAGACTTTAGATGGATGTGGTGAATTGGACTAGGTTTCAAATTGAACTCGTAGATTGAAAAAGTCAGATAAAAACTTAGACGACGCTGTCTCACTTATAGTTAAGTTTTTAAACAGAATATTTTTATAACAATCAAAAAGCATAAAATTGTTTCTGGGTTGTATTAAGGACTTCGTTTAATGATAATAGTCTTGTAGTATTTCACATACGCAATATTTCGAGATGTAGATTACATTTTAAATTTGTGACTGGAGTTATCCAAAAGTTGAACTCGTCATGTGATGCTTTTTGCTCTGCATATCTTTGCTATACTCTTTATCAATAGGCTCATTTTAATGAAATCGAAAGGCACATTAGGCTTTTTAAATGAATTAAAGAATTCTTTTCTTTAAAATAACATTAAGCAATGCAGAAATATTTTCGATTGCGCTCAAATATGCTCTTAGATATTAAAAAGAAAAAAAAAAGAAAGTCTTTCCGAAAATTTGATTAACTACATGAAAGACGCTGTTCATATAAACAGATGATGAGTTCATATGCAGTTGGGGTGCGGGCAATATCAAGTTACATTTTTAATAAAATAAATGTCACATAAATTAAGAAGAAAAAAGAGGAATCATCTCTTAACATATTCGACATTATATCGGTTTTTATAACACTCGCGCTATTAGAAATTTTTCACAAAATATCACTTTTATATTAGCTTGTTATTTTTCCACGAAGAACAATACTTGTTAGAATCACATCGACAACACTTCCCACGGGAAAAACACGACACGACACATGGAACACACAAAATGGAACACACACTTTCGAATGGTCACTCAATGTATCCCAGGATGGACGTAAACACAAGTTCAGTTTCCACGCGTTCTTTCTTTTATCACTCGCCGAAGGGCGCCTTTCCCAAACAGGAATAACCGGGAGATCGGAACACAATTTTCGAAGTTGCGCTCGTCGTCACGACAACGCACCTGTTGATTCGTCAGATGAAATCCGGAGAATGTTCTTTTGGCAGACGATTTAATTGTCACCGTGACTCATCCATCGTGGAACACTTTTTAGAACGATTTTGTCGGGGACGTCGTTGGATGTGGATGTATTTTGGCCCGACACCGAACGAAACAACGCGCCGGAGAAACTTTTTTTTTTCTTCCGAACAACCTGTCGATTCGAAGGTCCCACACAGGGTTGCCGAGATCTTGTGAGGGCGCCAAACAGGTGAATAAACCTCGCCAGGTGTTAATCAGTAGTCGACAGAGATGGAAATAGAAATGGAATTTTTCACAATTTTTCTTTCTTGTTTTATTTCCAAATTCCAATAATTTTTTTGAAAAAAATTAACATTAACGCACCTTTTAAAAAAAGGTTTCCGTTTATTTTTATTATGAATTTTTCAATCATGTTTTAGCCTAAAATTGTGTTTGTCGATATATCGTTATATTATCATTTTAGACATTATTCATGGTTAAATTCGTCGCTATTATTTTAATTTAATTTAAGAAATTCGTTCTATTTACTGGAAGGCTCTCTTCAGTATATTTTTCTTTCCGATGACATGGGAAAAGATCAAGTTTCATTTACTTTTAATTATCATCTCCGGTGCCAAAGGAGCGATTTCCAGCCAAACACAGCAACTCCCTTCTAGCGTGAGAGACGCTGCCACAGGTGAGTGAGGGGCTGCGTGATTGGCTGGAAGTTCAGGTAAATGAGTGACGTATGCCCACGCGGGTTAAAAGGGGGAGGGGGAGTTGCGCTTTGTTTTGTTTATTTAGTATTGCGGGGCGTGCGAACGATTGTCTGTGATTGAGGCGGGTTCAAAGGATGTTCTATGAGGGTGTTCGAAATTCTGGACGACAATTAGGGTAGGCTGTCGATTTTGCCACAAATTATGATTTCTATTAAATAACTCTTCAATGTTAGCCAGTATAATGAATAATTATATTGAAATAGAAAGACAAATAAAATCGCATAGTAAATTTACCTTTTTAATTTTCCATTAAAATTCAATTTTAAGCTTTCTTGATTTTCTGGAATCGATTATGTTATTTAGTGTTAATTCTATGTAACTGCAATGTAAGTCCCAATTTATTTTTAAAAAAACATTTTAAATTTGGAAAATAAATGAAATTAAATAAAGCACATATTATTATTTAGTTGCAATCAGTGTAGATCAGCTATTCCGTTATTTTAGCTTCCACACTACGTTTATAACGTAAAAAGTGGAAGGTATTATAATCGTTCAGTCCGTCTGTCTGTCTGTCCGTCTGTCACCCACTTTCACAGAACGAACCGCAAGTTGCACAAACAAGTGGGATACGTCATTTTGAAGCAAAAAAATCAGACTAGGCTACATTCCAAATTTCATTAAAAAATTTAAATTTGAAGTATATTTAATATTTAAAAAACTAAAAATTTAATCTGCATTGAAATAACATGCAAATTCCATTTTTATTCAATATTTTCACTGTTGCCATTTCGTTAAACGTACGAGAAACTTTATTTAAAATAAAAATAAAACTTTTGAAAGAATATTTATTTATTGATATAATAATTAATATTGTGTTTGGCGACTTTTTTTCCTGTTGAACATAAATGTTGTGTGGAAGCGGGCTGAGTGACAGATTCTGTTACAAACCAACTTTTTTTTTTCATTTAATGTTACAATGTGGAGTGATAATTACTTTTTGCACACATACAACAGAAAGGGTAATGTTGTATGGAATTAGCCTTATACAAACTAAACTCTTGACTTTTTAATTAAGAAAATAAATGAGCCTGATTTACAGAGGCGAGATTATGAACCAGTGATCTTAATTACCAGCCGATTTCCATTTCTTCCCCTTGCCGGTTATTATTGTTCTCCTACACGAGTGGGGAATTGATGACTTTAAGTCGAAAGTTGCGTTTGTCATTATTAAGAAACTTTTTTTTAGCTCATGTCAGAAATGATGTTAGTAGAGCCTTTTTTATAACTGAAAAACGCACATTTAGAACGCAAGTAGCATTTTTAGAGTTAAGTGAAAGTACATTTAAAATCTTACAAAAAGGAAAAATAATAATTTTTAGCAGCGAGATTATTTTTAATATTTTTGGGCTTTTTAAGTTCTGCATATTCTTTGCTTTATTTCGTAATAAGTCCAATATTCAATTTTTCCAAAAGTAGCGATTTAATATTGATGTTAGGGATGCTTAAATGTGAACAATTTTAACATTGCACGCTACGTGCTACATTCAATTTAGTTTAATTTCCAAGAAATAAATTGTACGTCAGTTAACTCATTTAGTTAAAATTATTTGCATTTTTTCTGAGCATTTTGTTTGTGAGAAAAAAAGTGTTTGTAGAAACATGGTTCAAAAGCTTGACCTTGTGGCGGTTCACCACACACGCAACCTCAATATATATGCCATCAACAACTAGGTGGCGCTGATTTACAGCCACGTTCCTACCACTATTCTAGATTACAACGTTAATAGTAGTATATAAGCCGAGGTAACTCATCTCCACCTTGAGGATCCTTTTGGTAGACTATGGGTTACTGCAGGCCGCTACAACCTCAAGGAATTGTTCTATGACATGAAAGCAGAGCATGGGGGTAACGTTGACTCTCTTTGGCCCAAGCATATAACCATAGTATGTATTAACTTTCTTCTTACACTCTTAAAACAAAAGAGTGAAATTCACTCCTATAGGAGAAGTGCATTTTCGGCACCGGAAAGGAGTGAAAATTAACTCAGACTGAGTTAAAACCGCTCGTTTTAAGAGTGTAGAACGCAGATTGTTTTCTATTACTTCTTTTACCCACTCTGAAAAAGAGTGAAATTCACTCCTATAGGAGAAGTGCATTTTCGACACGGAAAGGAGTGGAATTTTTTTTAACTCATAAGTGGGGCTGGGGAGCCCAGTCGGTTAGGCGTCCGCCTAGCATGCGAAAGGTCCCAGGATCGGGTCCGGGCATCGCCAAAATAACTGCCGACCTATAAACGGCCCGTGCAGCAAAAAATGTCCGACGAATAATACCCCGTATAGAGGGAGTTCACGTTAAATATCCTCCAAAGTCCCAACGCTGCGTACGATGTCGCCCTTAACGGTTGCGTTGGGTGCCTACTCGGGTGTCGGCTCGTCACTTGACTGTGGTTCTAAAATACGACGCCCGTCGCCAATAGCCCTCGTGTAGCTCTAGTGCGACGATAATTCAAACTAAACTAAACTTTTACTTATAGGTAAAGAGTTCCCACTCATTAAAAAAGAATTACAGTTTTAAAGAGTGTATTATTAATGATAAAGTTCTTTGGTTTGAAAAGCTTGGGCCAAAGTGACCCCATTCGACGCCATTTTTCGATTCAATTCAATTTAATTAAGAAAATCAAGACAATTTTTCCTTAATTTTTTTATTACCGATTTTCATCTTCCAATATCATTACCAATTTCCAGTTCTTTGAATGAACTCTAAGCTCAGTCCAAACAGTCTCTTCTTCCATTCTCCTCTATTAATAAAAGTTGGTATGGATATTGAGCTGTCAGTTAAACATAAACAGTTATGTAGTTTTATGTATAAAAATTACCAAAAAATAAGATTTTTTATAAATTTTCAACTTCATCATTGTTTAAAAAAAAAATTATTCACACTAGACCTTATCCCATACCAACTTTTGTTAATCGTACATGTCTCAACGCAGGAAAGAAAATTTGGAGCTCTTTTATTAAAATTTATACCTTAGGGTTTTAACTATTCACAAGCTGGAAAAAATTAAAAATTGAAAAAATCAACATAAAATTTCAAAAACCATTTCCCCAAACCACTTTATCATTTTCAATAAACCTCCACCATTATTTAGTATTCCTTCTTTTTTTTGCAATATCCTAACATAACAGCATTCGAGCATTTTTAATTATTTTCTGAGTAGCCCTAAATTTTGGGTAATGCGTCCCCTTAATTAAAAAAAAATCAAGAAACAAGATAATTTTTCCTTAATTTTTTTATTACCGATTTTCATCTTCCAATATCATTACCAATTTTCAGTTATTTGAATGAGGCTTCTAACTCTGAGCTCAGTCCTACAGTATCTTCTTCCGATCGATTGTTTTAACTTTTTATTCTTTCTTTTGTTATTATCGTAATCTGCAATGTGTGTGGCTTCTTCTGACCATTGTTTTTCCTTTCCCTTTCTATACCGTGTTTCGAATACAGATGTATGATTATCATAGATGTCATAGTTAAAGTATCAGATGGGCAGATCACGTGACCTCCAATGCTAACGACGACGGGACGCGCATGGAGGCCAAATAAGGGGGCAAAATGGCCAGTGTTGCTGCCACTTTAAGGAGAAAAATACTACGAAAAAATACCATATAATTCTAAAATTACAAAAAAATATCGTAAAAATACTAGCTGCATTTTGGAATCTTTTTAGTGACTTTAAATCCTTTTCTAGTATTTTTTTTTTAATTTTAGAATAAGATGGTATTTTTTCGTAGTATTTTTCTCCTTAAAGTGGCAGCAACACTGGCCATTTTGCCCCCTTATTTGGCCTCGATGAGCGTCCCGTCGTCGTTAGCATTGGAGGTCACGTGATCTGCCAATCTGATACTTTAACTATGATATCTATGATGATTATGAAGAATAGTACGGTGCAATTAGACCCGAACCCGGACATCCAAAGTAAAAGTTTCATTCCATGTCCAAATTGTTCTATACAGCCTACATATTGTTTGGTAAAAAGTCTCACCATTTTGAGCGTCGGGTTTGGGGGGGAGGGGGGGGGGGGGGAGTTTGAAAATTGGTTGTTTTTTCAGTTTTTCTTAAATATTTCAAAAAATATGTGGTTTAGAGCAAAAGGTTCAATTACAAAAATATTCTACATTAAATTACAAACAAAATGACTATTTACATTATTATTGTAAAGTGAACGGTTCTAGAGTTACAACGGGTGTAAAAGTAGCATTTTGGCGAACTTTTTCAGATTTTTGGAAAAAAAGACATTTTAACTACGATGTAAACAAAAACGTTATTTAAAAAGAATATTGTTCGATTTTTTTTGTAGTATAATAGAGGATAAGAAGCACCACAGAGTATTACAATTTAAAAAATACTGAAACTGCGAACAAGAACAAATTTATTAGCAATAAGCCACCTACGCCATTTTACACCTGCCGTTTGCCCCCTTCCCTCTGTACCGTTGTGTAAAGATATGATGGTCGAATGAAGAGTGATTTCAATGAGCTGTCATCAGGTGCTGCTGCAACTATTTCACGTGCTTTAGCGTACAATGGCTGATCAAAAGTAACCATTGTCATGCTTTGTCCATTGCCTGTCCCTTTGGTGGCAGCTTGAAGAGCCGTGTAAATTGATGACGAATTTGAAGGAGCCAAATTGATGAATAGAAGAGGGACTACTGCTGAAGTTTGGAACTCTTTCGTCGCATACAGCATTTCCATGCAGCCACTCCAACTAAGTTTACATTCTTCTTGGCCTTCCAACCAAGTTCCACTTAACCAAAACAAATTGAGTATTCGACCATGTTTATATGACAGTGGTTTTTTCCCAAGGAAGCCATGTTTGTAGCAACTATTTTGGAACACCCAGACTCATTTGGGGCTATGTAAGTTTGCAAGTCAAACAGGCCTCGTTTTTCTACAGCATGAGCAGAAACTTCCTTTCTAGGTACATTGTCCTACCTGAACAGCGGTTTTAGGAGTTATGCAAGCAATTCCACCTATAACATGAAACGTGTTATGGCTATCCAAAGTGTGGACATTGTAGTCTGCATTATCAAAAACAAATTGCACGTACCCGTTCTCAGTTCTTGTGCTCTCTTGTGAAGTGACCGATCTCTCATATTTTAAAACTTCCATGTAAGGTACAGAAACACCCAAATTGCACAAGATATCAATCAATACCTTTGAACCTGTGCAATAAAACGCCTGTTCCAAGTCGGACAGGGAACAAAAATGACCTTGGGCGTGCAGCGTCGTGTATTATACTGGTAGCATATTGCGGTTGTTTTCCATTCAGTTATTTGTTTCGTACTTTGAATTTTCTCGGTTGTTTGTCTTTTAGAAGTAGGATGTATTTCGGTTATCTAGATATTGAGTACTTCAGGTATCAGTTCAGCTCCTCCTTTAGATATTTCTTCAATTTTTGGAAAGTGAGAATAATCATAGCTTTTAGACTTGATTTCACGTCGAATAATAGCTGCTGCAGTTTTGATCACTCTCACTTCCTCTTGAGATTAATTGTCACAGTTCCGATTTCTATACCAGTTATCTGATAAAATATTACTATTTGCTCCAGAAAAACAAATAAAATTTCTTTTCCCTGGTAAAACTGCAAAATTCAAGCTATTACCATAGCGCTGGATAAGTTTTCTTTTCAAATGCTTGTCGGTATGCGGCTTAACTTCAGGACTTAGTTGAAGGAATATACTTTGCAATTCTTCAAAATCGTACTGACATTCATCATTTTCCTCCAAATAATCACACAGCTTTTCAAAAGCGCGTCTTCTCTTTTGGCACCATCACTTAACCCACCTTTCGTTGTTTCTGCTGCTTTTCCTGGCCTCAATGATCCTGGCTTTTGAAATGTCTGGTAACAATGCCAGTGGTATCGCTCATCAGAACTGACAAGGTCTATGACTTGAGAGAGCCTCACACTTACCTCGTCTCCCCAATTATCGTGCCTGTTATTTGCTTCTGTTCGGATATTTTCAGCCAGTTCAAGTTTTTGAACTAAGCTCCACTTTTCTTGTTTTGAATTCCTACATCTAGATACATCTACACACTTGCGACCACAAAGAAAACATGAGGTTTTAAAATTAAAAATTTCTCGGAATTTTCTCGGGGGGTTTCTTTTCCTGTTGAAGTGGCTTTGGACGCAATATCTAAGTTTTTCGACACTTATTATGTACTTGAAGAGAGGTATTCTGCAGGAACTTTTCCTTAACATCATCTTTACGAATTTCACTACACTGAATTATTTTGTCCAATGCATTTCTAGTGAGAGTAATTACTTCACCACCCTTGTCTTTACAAGGTTTCAACACACACTCCACCATTATTCACACACTTTTGAATGATTATTGACTTTTGAACTCTTGATTTGTGAGTGGTGTATCGAGTCTGCTCCCTAACTCTTTGTACAAAAATGTAACAGTCTGTAAATATTGGCTGTAGCATTACGTTGAATAAATAATGAAAAAGCTACCACTCGACCGTCATATCTTTACACAACGGTACAGAGGGAACTGAGGGAAGGGGTCAAACGGCAGGTGTAAGATGGCGTAGGTGGCTTATTGCTAATAAATTTGTTCTTGTTCGCAGTTTCAGTATTTTTACAATTGTAATACTCTGTGGTGCTTCTTATCCTCTAATATACTACAAAAAAATTGAACAATATTCTTTTTAAATAAAGTTTTTGTTTACATCGTAGTTAAAATGTCTTTTTTTCCAAAAATCTGAAAAAGTTCGCCAAAATGCTCTTTTTACACCCGTTGTAACTCTAGAACCGTTCACTTTACAATAATAATGTAAATAGTCATTTTGTTTGTAATTTAATGTAAAATATTTTTGTAATTGAACGTTTTGCTCTAAACCACATATTTTTTGAAATATCAAAGAAAAACTGAAAAAACAACCAATTTTCAAACTTCTTCCCCCCCTCCCCCCCAAACCCGACGCTCAAAATGGTGAGACTTTTTACCAAACAATATGTAGTCTGTATAGAACAATTTGGACATGGAATGAAACTTTTACTTTGGATGTCCGGGTTAGGCCTTTTTTTGGACTAATTGCACCGTACTAGAATATCAACTGGTATATTTAACCTTTTAAGGCAGCGGTTTATAGATGCGTTGAAACGTGAAAGAACTTTGCAACTTAGACGGTCTTAAAAAGGAAATAAAAAATGTGGAGTGGCTAAAAGTGTCCAATAAAACTGTTAGGCTTTGTAAACATTAAAACACGTCTCAAATGAAACGTTATATTATCCTTAATACTATTATAAAAAATACTAATAAATGATGATACTGATTTAGTTAAAAAAAATTTACCAGACATGAGAGAGTGAAGTAGTAAATTGCATAAAATCCCATCGAAATCCAATATGTGGCACAAAGGCGCGTTTCTTTAATAAGAACATTTGGAAGAACTGAAATGCCCTCTTTATCTGGTTTCTCTGGTTTATATTGCTACATTAATATTCATACTAATTATTATAGCAGAGGATACCGGGGCTAGTTTTCCAACGGGGTAAGTTTTCCACCGGGCCTTTTGTTGGAATGGCAAATTTTCCTGCTAGACGTGCCTGCATTTAAGGGGGAATGGGCGCGCTCAAGGGCCAAACTCAGGTGCCTCAGTGTTAATCCAATGGGAAAAAACTATTTTCTCTGCCACATTTCTCCGGCTATATTAAATATTTTTACAAACGGGTTTTCTTATGTGATAAATGTAGATAACTTACAGGTCTCTATATTCCCACTTTTTGAAATTGCTTCGAATATTTTGTGTAAAATCGTTTATTTAAAATTAAAAAAAAAATATTCGAACCCATTTTAAAAAGTGGAAAAGTCGGGACCTGTAAGTCAGCTACATTTATCAAACAAAAAAAATTCGCTTGCAAAAATATTCAATACAGCCGGAGAAATGTGACAGAGAAAATATTTTTTTCTCCATAGGATTAACACTGATGCACTTTGCTTTGAAGACCCCAGGTCCATTCCCCCTTAAACACTTGCTGTAAAAAAAAAAGTTTTTTTTTTTACTTTTGAAAAAGTAGCAATGAAATCAAAAAAGAAAGTAATGCGGAACGGCTCACTTTTTCCTACAAATAAGCGGCCAAAAAGTAGATTTTTTTTTTTTTTGTAAAATCAGATGGTTAGAATGTCAGTTGGCGGACAGGGCGAAATATCCATGATTTCAATACCAAACTCTTTCGAATAAAAAAAAAGTAGGGTACAATAATTTTGATTTTTGATGCCTTTTAATTGAAAAAAAGGGAAAGTATGGGGTGGGGGCAGGGGTGTTATGATTTTACCCGACCCGAAAAAACCTAGGTGGGGTTTTTCAAAAAAAAAACACTTGAAAAAACCCATCAAAAAACCCAAGTGGGCAATTGAACTTAAAATTGCCTTCACTGAAAATTAAAAAAGAGAAACTTTTTATACATCCAAAAAATATACATTTTTAATTAATATTTTAGTATTATTCTTAATATATTTTTTCATTTTTGTACCTTCAATATTTAAAATGCATTTACAAATTTAAATTTGTACTAATTACATATTTAACAATTAAATATAACTAATACATTTTTTTAAAATTCGAATTTAAATTTCTATCGTTAAAATATTCCGGATTATATAATTTTACACATACACATCAAGCAAACAATACTTGGTTCTAGACAATACATTTATAAATTTAAATATACATTTATCTAACTACCATATGCAATTATTTTTTAATTGTTCTAATTTAAATTACATCATTCCTGATTATCAAGATGTTCTGCTAGTTTTAAAGATTGTAATGTATAGATAAATAATTAAAACTTCCCTAAATAAATCACAAAATCCAGAAAAACGCATCCAAAATACTGAAAAAAAAAACTAAAACTCAGAAAAAACCCAAGTGGGTTGGGTTTTTCATGAAAAAAACCCGGGTTTTTAACAACCCTGGGTAATAAATTTGCATGCTTAATTCTTTTCAAATATGCACAATAAGTGTCTCGCTCAGTTGTCGTCGTCATTCTGAGGGTAGCTAGTCGGTTGGTGCATGGATGGTGCAGCCTCAGTGCGAGGATCTCTTGGTCGACCTGCCGCTGTTCTGGGACCGGAAGCTGGCCCGCATCTCTTCGTAGGCACACAGCTCGCGGTGCTCCTTGTACCTGCAAAGCAAACCTTTAGTTTTCATATTTGGGCCAGCAAGATACATTGCAGTATACAATACTCCCGGTAAGGCATGGATGTTTGTGTTTGTCGAGTATATGCGGAGTACGTGCTCGTTAAATCTGTTGGGTCAGAAAGTCCTCCAAGTTCCCATACCAAATCAATACCTCTGGGGGTGACAAGCCAATTCTGGGGATCCTCTAGTTGGCCTCTGTCTCTAAAAATTAGATGGATCCACTTATGTGTGTGTGTTGTATCTGTCTTACTTGACGAAGGTTTATAAGCGGGTCTCTGACCAAACACACAAACCTGAATATATATGTCTACCAACCAACCAACCATACAATACTACTGATGGGGCCCGGGTGACCGAGTGGTTAAGATAGCTGCCTCCGCTAACAGTCTGCGCATGTTACCGGGTGCGGGTTCGATTCCCGCCTTTGCCCTGGGTGTCATTTCTCTCTCTCTGTGACAGTAAAAATTCTTTCTGTGTCTGTCTTACTTGACGAAGGTAAGCGGGTCTCTGATCAAGCACACAAGCCGGAATATATAAGTATCAACCCTACCCTACAATACTACTTATCATTGTTTTCTTACCACGTTTTTTTTCGGAGCTGCTATGGGGTTGTTTCATGGAGGATCTGGCAATAGCTCTGCGGTTTTGTTTTCATGTCTCTCGAATTACTGTTGTTTTGGTATTCGGAAGTAAGTTTTCGAAGAGAATATTTTAGTTGTTAATTTTTTAAAATTCCAACTTCTTTCAATGCAAGTTTTCCTTGGCAAATGATTAAAACAACCAACAGCACAGCAAGAAGTTGTAATTTTAAACAATAACAACTAAAATAACTTATTCTTAGAAAACTCAATTTCGAATATCAACAAAAGTAATTTGAGAGACATGAAAACAAAACCATAGAGCTATTGCCAGATCCTCCTTGAAACAACCCCATTTTGGCGGATCAAGATGTGCAGACTCAGCAGAACTGAGAGTCGTTTTTTTTTGTGTGGGCCAACCGAGTTCTTGAATAAGGGGCCCCCATGCAGTGTCTCAGACTAATACATGGGCAACTAATGGGCCAACACACATATAATAGCAACTATCTTTTTATAAAATTAAAGGTTACGTTTACCATACATTATACACTGCTCAAAACAATTAGGGGAACGCATGGTTCAAACCCTTTCACCCCCAATGATTCCATTTGGTATTATCAGTTTTCCGATATTTTTTCTCACTAAGTTGAGTTCGCGTTTATTCATCGTTAGATGGAAGAATCGAGTCTTTTGAAGAATTAAATAATGTTTGTTTTAATTAAATGAAAATATGAAAAACATGGTAAAATAAAATTCACTCCCAAAAAAATTTTATGAAATAAATTGACCCTAAATTCTTCACGCTTACATTCTTAGATGTTTAAATATTGATTTTACCTTTTTTTACAAATAAATTGTTGAAAAAATTATTGTTATAATTTATTAAAAAGTTTTGATTCCAATTTTTCCCCCTTAAATTTTAGTTCAAAAATTAAGATTTTTTCCCCAGTTTTTTACCATTTCATTCTGGATGCACAATGAATCTATTTCACAAATTTTAAATTTTTATAATAAAAAAAAAGAGAAGTTGGAACTGAAAAGGTAAACAAAAGTACGCATAAGTGCTTCCCTAATTGTTTTGAGCAGTGTAGTCCTTACGATTACAATACAGGCCTGCTTCCCCTCGTGTGGTTTTCCAGGATACGGTGTGAGGGGTGATCTTTCCGTCTTTCCTCCCCAGCCCCTGAGGTAGGTTTAGAACAGAGCGCTTTCGTCGTTTCTTAGGAAACCTCACGAGATGGTGGGGAAGTTAAGCTTGAATTGTAATCGTACGTACTACAGTCCCTGGACACATTATTAGACGCACTGCAAGATTTCCCGTAAAATATTAATTACCGGGTGATATTGTACCGTTTTATTATTTTAAATTGATTTGTTTTATATTATCCAATCAATTACCGATTTATTTGACATAAATAAAACAGCATTAATTTCAAAAAGCATAAGTTTATCGAGTTTTGAAAAAAAGTGAAATGAATGTTAGTAAAAGGTAATATTTAGTTGAGCCACCTTTAGCCACTATTAAAGCTTTAATTCTGAGCGGCATGCTATCAATGCAAGACTGTACTGTCTCCTGCATTTGAGGATGATGATTCCACACATAAATAATCTTATAATAAATAATTAATATAAATTAATCTTAATTAATCATAATTATCTTAAAATAAATACAAATATGTAGTCTACAACAATTCTTTTAAATAAAAATCAATAATATTGTAGTTTAAATATACCATTATTGCATAAAAACTCTTTAAGAAACATAAAATTACTACAAAAAATACAGTGCGTCTAATAATTTGTCCAGGGACTGTATAATTAAGGCAACGGAATTGTTGTTCTCGTAATAAATGGGTACATCTATTGGCCGATTTTGTGTTCTTACACAGCAGGGACTCTCACCTGTGTGCCATGTCTAGCACCTCCATGACCCTCCACGCTGCGTAGGCGACGGCCGACGAGAGCAGGACGACGGCGGCCGTCGACACCAGCACCAGCGACACCAGCTGCGACGAGGCCACCGTGTGCCTTAGTAAAGAGTCCTCCCCTTCCACGCCTATACAAGACGAATGGGACATGTTAAAGGCTCTAAAGAGAACTGCATTTAACTACGTACAGTAATAGTGTGCAAGAATGTGACGTTTTGTTAATAAAAAGTATAGAAGTACTTTAAGAAATGTAGTTGGAAAGTTGGGTCTATAATATACATAGATATCATAGTTAAAGTATTAGATTGGCAGATCACGTGACCTCCAATGCTAACGACGGGACGCGCATGGAGGCCAAAATAAGAGGGCAAAATGGCCAGTGCTGCCACCACTTTCGGGAGAAAAATGCTACGGTATCATCGGAAAAATACCATTTAATTCTAAAATTACCAAAAAAAATACTAGAAAAGCATTTCAAGTCACTAAAAAGATTCCAAAATGCAGCTAGTATTTTTACGATTTTTTTTGTAATTTTAGAATTTATTTTAGAATTCTAAAATTATATAAAAATACGTCACGGACAAAAATTACCGAAACCATTGCTCTTAAAACGATCTCAACACAGCAGTATATACCCACCCGTGAGTCTGAAGACGAGCAGCACGAGCGCGGCGAGCCCCAGGAAAGAGGCGAAGAGGGAGGCGAGCACGCACACTTCCGCTCGGGGGAAGGGGCGGCGGAGGGAGAGCGGGGGTTCGTCCGCTTCCAGATAGCACGCCAGAACGGGGTCGTTGAGGGGCAGAGACCCCACGCTGCTGCAGCTCACGTTCATGGTTGTATTGAGGTCTCTTTGTGGGGTAACCTGGGAAGGAAAAAAGGTCTAGGTATAGTAGTCTGGCTATGCGCTGCAAAATGTACCGGTAAGTAGTGATAAGGTTTCTGGGGGAAAAAAAATTCCTTTTCAAATTCTAAAAAAGCATTTTTTTCCCCTCAAAAACGGCGAAAGGTAGAATGAAAAGACATTAAAAACGTCATAAGAAGGCACTAAAATGAATAAAAGAAAGCTATTATATTAGTAATTTCTTTCTTTTCAAAATTGTACGGTTATATTCATATATTTTTGTTTACCTGGAAAGAAAAGGTTTGTATATCTATCTACTGTCGTTTGAGTCTAGGTATTTTTTGTATCGTTTTCTTTCGGACTGCCTAGTTAATAACAAGAAAATAGATTGATTATAATGTACATATATTTAGCGACCGGCCGCCCAAGAGTTACGACACCCCAGACCAGCTGCTGCAACCAGGGCCGGATTTTAAGATTTTCCGCCTGTAGGCTACGATTGATTTGCCGCCTGTGTCACAATATTCTCCTCCTTCGGGGAAAGGTAGCTGGTTAGCTGCAAAATAGGGTGGTATGTGATGTTTAAAATAGATACACATATTAGAATCATCTACGTTCCTTTACGCATCTAAATCGAAAGCCAAATAGGCGAATTTTTTAAACGTTCTACAATTTTTCTTTCAACTTCAAAATCCGGGAGGAGGGGTGCAATTACCCTCGCAGCGACCATGTTTGCTACGAAATATTAGTATACTATATATACGTTTACGGTTTACGCATTATGTAAATTACTTTTCTTTCTTAAAAATATATCTTTATAATAATTTTTCTATGCCGAATGCCGCTTTAATGGGTCGTAAAATTAGCCGCCCCAAAAAATTCGCCGCTCTAGGCTACAGCCTACTTAGCCTATTTAGAAATCTGGCCCTGGCTGCAACTCACGCTCATTGTTGGGTTAAATAAGAAGGGGAAAAAAATCAAAATCTTTCAAATAGTGCTTGATGGGAAATGAAACTTCTCTGCACAGTAACTTAACACGTAGTAAAACTAGTTTTACAGAAACACTTTTGCATTTTGCAACATAAAAACATCAATTTGATTCCTCATTTTCAACCTTAGCCGCGACAAATTCAGTTTAATATTACAACGCATTCGTAAAAATATGCTTAAAATATTTTATGTTATCAAATTTAATACGTGGATCAAAAGCTATATCCCTAATTTAAACTATAACTAAATAAAACTTCTGAAACGGGACTTACTTCGCAATTGTGGCTTGCAGGTGGAAAGGAGACTGTGAAATGGAGAATCGACATAATATGGCTTCTAGAACTTTAATCCAATTATGAGCAATGGCGGGGAACAAAAGTAGGTGAAGCACTTGTTGCAGGAAAATCCCAAGGGAGCTGGGAGCCTAGTCGTTAAGGCGTCGCCTGCGAGATAAAGGCCCAGTTGAGGTGCGGCAGCAGTTCCATATCTACTCGTTCTCCAAACAAATAAACACTCTGATTGGCGGTTGCAAGCAAAGACGAAGGTTGCCATTCTCTCTAATCTTAAACAAAAGAGTGAAATTCACTCCTATAGGAGAAGTGCATTTTCGGCTCCGGAAAGGAGTGGAAATTAGGAAAGACTGAGTTAAAACCGCTCGTTTTAAGAGTGTAGGACGCAGATTGTTTTCTTTTATTTCTTTACCCACTCGAAAAAGAGTGAAATTCACTCCTATAGGAGAAGTGCATTTTCGGCACCGGAAAGGAGTGGAAATTAACTCAGACTGAGTTAAAACCGCTCGTTTTAAGAGTGTAGGACGCAGATTGTTTTCTTTATTTCTTTTACCCACTCCGAAAAAGAGTGAAATTCACTCCTATAGGAGAAGTGCATTTTCGGCACGGAAAGGAGTGGAAATTAACTCAGACTGAGTTAAAACCGCTCGTTTTAAGAGTGTAGGACGCAGATTGTTTTCTTTATTTCTTTTACCCACTCCGAAAAAGAGTGAAATTCACTCCTATAGGAGAAGTGCATTTTCGGCACGGAAAGGAGTGGAAATTAACTCAGACTGAGTTAAAACCGCTCGTTTTAAGAGTGTAGGACGCAGATTGTTTTCTTTTATTTCTTTTACCCACTCCGAAAAAGAGTGAAATTCACTCCTATAGGAGAAGTGCATTTTCGGCACGGAAAGGAGTGGAAATTAACTCAGACTGAGTTAAACCGCTCTTGTTTTAAGAGTGTAGGACTGCGAATTTTGTTTCTTCTTACGGAATTAGTCTTTTTTGATTATTTGATACGTAACTCTAACTTGTTTCATAAAAATATTTTAACTTGAATTTTAAGCAATTAAATTTTCGTCACTACAAAATAGCTCAATTCCTTTAAATTAACTAATACATAATTATTCGACCCATAAAAACGATCTAGTTAGTTTAATATTTAAAAAAACGTAGTAGTATTTCTTCTTAATTATTGAGCGAATTATTTTTAGTTTTAGATTATTTTTTTAAAATAAACTTCATAAAAAAAGTTAGATACGATTTTTTATAAAAAAAATTGATAATTTGTAACTAACAGAAATTATAAAAATTAAATTGGAAAAGAAGGACAATTATTTGAAATCTAGTTGTATTTTTTTTTAATTTGACATGGATGACCAATGTTTGTACCAGAAAAAAATTTCAGGAAGTTGTCAAATTCAATACAAATTGCCAAATTCGACATCGGAACGTGACTTGAGAACTGTCCAATAAGAGTGCTTCATTTCATCGCGATGGACGAACTGAGTAGGTATTGTGAACATGCTGCGGGCATCGCCAAAATAAGCGGCCCGTGCAGCCAAAAATGTCCGACGAATAATATCCCGTGTAGAGGTATCGCACGTTAAATATGGTCCAAGGTCCCCAAGCTGCGTACGATGTCGCCCTTAACAGTTGCGTTAGGTGCCTACACAGGTGTCGTCTCGTCCCTTGACTGTGGTTCTAAATGACGACACCAATAGTCCACTTGTAGCTCTAGTACGACGATAATTTAAACTTACCTTACCTACTTAAACCGTTACCGAAGACTGTGTGGGGCTGGGGAGCCCAGTCGGTTAGGCATTCGCCTAGCATGCGGAAGGTCCCAGGTTCGGGTCCGGGCATCGCCAAAATTACTGCCGACCTATAAACGGCCCGTGCAGCCAAAATGCAAATGTCCGACGAATAATACCCCGTGAGTGCACGTTAAATATCCTTCAAAGTTCTAACGCTGCGTACGATGTCGCTCTTAAAAAAAAGGTTGCGTTGGGTGCTTACTCGGGTGTCGGCTCGTTACTTGACTGTAATTCTAAAATACGACGCCCGTCGCCAATAGCCCTCGTGTAGCTCTAGTGCGACAATATTTCAAACTAAACTAAACCTTTGTGAACACCATTAACACTTTTATTTCCCAATAAAAATTAGTTTTTGGGGTAACTTATTTTGACTTATATAAATTGTACAGGGCAATAGTCTTCATTTATGATATTTTGTTTACTTGGATAACGCAGAAAACTCATTTTCAAGTGGCGAATTTTCTTGCCAACTATTCTGAATGAGCTAAGTAGTCAAAATCCAATCAGTCATCAGTGATGATTTATTGTAATATAACCATAGATATCATAGTTAAAGTATTAGATTGGCAGATCACGTGACCTCCAATGCTAACGACGGGACGCACATGGAGGCCAAATAAGAGGGCAAAATGTCCAGTGTTGCTGCCACTTTAAGGAGAAAATACTACGAAAAAATACCATCTAATTCTAAAATTAAAAAAAAAATACTAGAAAAGGATTTCAAGTCACTAAAAAGATTCCAAAATGCTAGTATTTTTACGATATTTTTTTGTAATTTTAGAATTAGATGGTATTTTTTCGTAGTATTTTTCTCCTTAAAGTGGCAGCAACACTGAACATTTTGCCTCCATGCGCGTCTCGTCGTTAGCATTGGAGGTCACGTGATCTGCCAAACTAATACTTTAACTATGATATAATTTGGCCTCGATGCGCGTCCCGTCGTTAGCATTGGAGGTCACGTGATCTACCAATCTAATACTTTAACTATGATATCTATGAATATAACGGTTCTTGTTTGTATAAATTCCGGACCCGAAAACCGGTTTTTCAAATACCGGTGTTTTTTTTTACAACGCCGTTACAACGCCGCCAAAACAACAAATCATAAGATAAATTAAAAAAAAAAAAAATTAAATGCTTAATAACTCTCCATTTTCTAAAACTATGAAAGTTATTTAATGCAAAAAATTTGGAAGAAGTGAAAATTGGAATTAATTAGTAAACTTTCAAACGTCTTTTTTGCGTATATATCCTTATAAAAAGTTAAGATTTTTTAATGCAATAAACACAATAAATAATAAGTTATTGGCAGATATCACAATAAGCATATTTGTTTTAACCAAAAATATGTGCAAAATAGGATTTGAAAATACGTATTTTGAACATGCTAAAATGACCAGTTATGGAATAAAATGTCACATAAGTTTGCCACGCTTGTAGTTTTTTTATTTAATAATTCAAAAATATTTTTATCCTATTATTGTCCGAGTAGAATACGTTACCTTCCGACATCATTTAACACCAAATTTCTCTAAAATTTATGTTGATTTAGCAGTTTTAGTTATTAATGTATATAAGTGTGTTCAAATAAATTAATCGACAGCAGTAAGTTTAAATTGAATTTTTATTTTAAAAAATATGTTTAGAAATTTCACTTTAGAATTCTTAGACATTTCTCGCATAGTAGTCAGCTTATATTTCTTCCCGAATATGAAGAATATAAAAGGTTTCCCGCCAACCAACCCCATACTCCTCCAAAGTCATGTCTTGATAGTATCTTGTACTATTTTGCTGCTTCAGCTCCTCTTGATAGTATCTTCCATACTATTTTACAGCTTATGATATGAAGAACTTTCATAAAAGGTTTCCCGCCAACCAGCCCCATACTCCTCCTAAGTCATGTCTTGATAGTATCTGGTACTATTTTGCTGCTTCAGCTCCTCTTGATAGTATCTTCCATACTATTTTACAGCTTATGATATGAAGAACTTTCATAAAAGGTTTCCCGCCAACCAATCCCATACTCCTCCAAAGTCATGTCTTGATAGTATCTTGTACTATTTTGCTGCTTCAGCTCCTCTTGATAGTATCTTCCATACTATTTTGCAGCTTATGATATGAAGAACTTTCATAAAAGGTTTCCCGCCAACCAGCCCCATACTCCTCCAAAGTCATGTCTTGATAGTATCTTGTACTATTTTGCTGCTTCAGCTCCTCTTGATAGTATCTTCCATACTATTTTACAGCTTATGATATGAAGAACTTTCATAAAAGGTTTCCCGCCAACCAGCCCCATACTCCTCCAAAGTCATGTCTTGATAGTATCTTGTACTATTTTGCTGCTTCAGCTCCTCTTGATAGTATCTTCCATACTATTTTGCAGCTTATATATGAAGAACTTTCATAAAAGGTTTCCCGCCAACCAGCCCCATACTCCTCCAAAGTCATGTATTGATAGTATCTGGTACTATTTTGCTGCTTCAGCTCCTCTTGATAGTATCTTCCATACTATTTTACAGCTTATGATATGAAGAACTTTCATAAAAGGTTTCCCGCCAACCAGCCCCATACTCCTCCAAAGTCATGTCTTGATAGTATCTTGTACTATTTTGCTGCTTCAGCTCCTCTTGATAGTATCTTCCATACTATTTTACAGCTTATGATATGAAGAACTTTCATAAAAGGTTTCCCGCCAACCAGCCCCATACTCCTCCAAAGTCATGTCTTGATAGTATCTTGTACTATTTTGCTGCTTCAGCTCCTCTTGATAGTATCTTCCATACTATTTTACAGCTTATGATATGAAGAACTTTCATAAAAGGTTTCCCGCCAACCAGCCCCATACTCCTCCAAAGTCATGTCTTGATAGTATCTGGTACTATTTTGCTGCTTCAGCTCCTCTTGATAGTATCTTCCATACTATTTTGCAGCTTATGATATGAAGAACTTTCATAAAAGGTTTCCCGCCAACCAGCCCCATACTCCTCCAAAGTCATGTCTTGATAGTATCTGGTACTATTTTGCTGCTTCAGCTCCTCTTGATAGTATCTTCCATACTATTTTGCAGCTTATGATATGAAGAACTTTCATAAAAGGTTTCCCGCCAACCAGCCCCATACTCCTCCAAAGTCATGTCTTGATAGTATCTGGTACTATTTTGCTGCTTCAGCTCCTCTTGATAGTATCTTCCATACTATTTTGCAGCTTATGATATGAAGAACTTTCATAAAAGGTTTCCCGCCAACCAGCCCCATACTCCTCCAAAGTCATGTCTTGATAGTATCTGGTACTATTTTGCTGCTTCAGCTCCTCTTGATAGTATCTTCCATACTATTTTACAGCTTATGATATGAAGAACTTTCATAAAAGGTTTCCCGCCAACCAGCCCCATACTCCTCCAAAGTCATGTCTTGATAGTATCTGGTACTATTTTGCTGCTTCAGCTCCTCTTGATAGTATCTTCCATACTATTTTACAGCTTATGATATGAAGAACTTTCATAAAAGGTTTCCCGCCAACCAGCCCCATACTCCTCCAAAGTCATGTCTTGATAGTATCTGGTACTATTTTGCTGCTTCAGCTCCTCTTGATAGTATCTTCCATACTATTTTACAGCTTATGATATGAAGAACTTTCATAAAAGGTTTCCCGCCAACCAGCCCCATACTCCTCCAAAGTCATGTCTTGATAGTATCTGGTACTATTTTGCTGCTTCAGCTCCTCTTGATAGTATCTTCCATACTATTTTACAGCTTATGATATGAAGAACTTTCATAAAAGGTTTCCCGCCAACCAGCCCCATACTCCTCCAAAGTCATGTCTTGATAGTATCTGGTACTATTTTGCTGCTTCAGCTCCTCTTGATAGTATCTTCCATACTATTTTACAGCTTATGATATGAAGAACTTTCATAAAAGGTTTCCCGCCAACCAGCCCCATACTCCTCCAAAGTCATGTCTTGATAGTATCTGGTACTATTTTGCTGCTTCAGCTCCTCTTGATAGTATCTTCCATACTATTTTACAGCTTATGATATGAAGAACTTTCATAAAAGGTTTCCCGCCAACCAGCCCCATACTCCTCCAAAGTCATGTCTTAATAGTTACTTGTACTTGACACTATAAAAAACAAAATAAAGGATCAATTAACTATTTGTATTAAAAAAATGAATGATAAATCTAAACATTGCGTTTTAAAATTCAAACTTATTATTGAATTTTCCATTTTTAATTTTACCGATTCGTAACTTATATCAAGACATTTCTTAACTCCAAACTTAATCGACCAACAAATCTAGTTTCATAAAAATGTCGAAAAATACTATTTACCTGATTAAAATTTCATTTAATATTTGATTAACAATTAGCATTTTAATTACCGTATCAGCAGAAAATTGATTTTGTATATGTTTCTATTTCAAGTAGAAGTGTTTGTCAAAATGGCGTTGGTATAAATAATGTTCGAACAATAAGTGAAATTTAATACAATTATTGTAACAATAACATTGTTTTATGTAACAATTTAGCTAAATTGTTGCAATAATAAAATGTTTTTTAATCTTGAAATATAATTTTTTTTTCACAACAATGCGTTTATTTTAACTACTATCAACATGGTTAAAGAGATAGGGTACCCAAAACATTTCTAGAAATAATAACATAAACTTGTAAATTGTAGTGGTTTTATATGTTCACTCTAAATAATCATTTTCTAGCAATAAAAACAAATATTTACAAGTAGTTTTTCATTTATTTAAAAAAAAAGTCAGAATTTTGAACTTTTTTAAAACGCTACTCCTCTTTCAATTTTGAGAATAACTCCACCAAACTTTTATAGTTTGTTTTTAGTACTATTTGTTCGAGAAATGTGCATGGATTTTAAAATGTGAGCTACAGTTAAAAAGTAACATGCATTTATACTGAAAATCACAAGCAAAAATACAAATTATTGAATTCAACATTATTTTTTAAAAAAACAACTATACATAGTAGACCTTATTTCATGCACAATTTTGTGCACAATATATATATAAGAACACATGTTAAAAATTTCAAAATTCTATTTTAAATAACAAAAAAGCCTTAGGGATTTATTAAACACAAGAATTGAAAACCGTGAAACAGAGAAAAAAAAAGGTTGAAAGCAGACGGAACACGTATTCAAACTTATAGGAATGACTCCAGAAAATATTTAATAACTTTTTTTTTCTACAGAAGATATGATTATGAAACTTTCGATATTGTAAATATATTCATTGAGGCCGAGTAGCCAAGTTGGTAAAGCCTTGACTTTCTGATTTAGCTGTCCTAGTAAGACGCACTGCCAAAAAAAATACTATTAAATTTACTTGTTTAAACTGGCAGCTAAGTTGCAAGAACCTACCTACCTTAACCGTTAAGGGACATGAATTTCCGAAAACGGAACTAACTTCCCCATGTTAACTTATGGAGAAATTGGATGCAGTTTTTCTTAACTAGCAACCAAAATTTTTTACTTATTGTTTCCGGACTTGTTGGTATGCTTAGGTATTGATAAGCTTTACATTTGGGCGTAGAAAAATTCTTGCTATTGTTTTTGAAAATTATTTTAATCCTTTGTAAAGCATCGGTTTTTTTTACAGTTTATAAAAAACATTCTAAATAACTTAAAGACAATTTGAAAAAGCAGTTTAATTTGTTAGAATTTCTACTTTAGCTGTAATTAATTATAAGCAGTTTGGATTTAAAGATTTTGAGTAATTTGTGCAAAAAGTAACACTTATCTTATCTGCTTTCACAACTTTTCAAAACACTTTGTATCTTTGCCGCTTCTATGCTCGTGACATTGATTGATTGCAAGCGGAGGACCTACCCTGTGGAACAGAGGTGCCGATCCCCCCCAGAGCTAACGACGCACCCCCCCTAGAAAATTATTACCCCCCCCCCCCCCCCCCTAAAAAAACCAGTGAGGATTTTTTTTTATATGGGCAAATGGGAGTACCTAACCAAAGTAGCCTCTAACTACATCTTTACGGTGTATTTAGAAAACCTTATAGTAAAATGATATTTCAAGTACCATCGAATGGGGTAACTTAACTTTATCCCAAGAATTAAAACCCCAGTACTGACTTTCTTCTTAAATATTTTTCTACTGATAGGTCAAAGCAGAGTTGCCCCTAATCGAAAAAGGGAAGCACCTTTTGGAATATCTTTTATAATACGGAATTACAAGCTATTTTTAATTTTCCTTTAAAAAGGTTTTCTTTACAGCCAAAGCTATCGGAATCTAAATAATTGGTAAAAAATTCCGCTCAAAATTTATGTAATTTTATATTATTTTTTAAAACAATAAAAATAGCCGGACACGTGATCCATTCAAAAACGGCTTCCAATTCATTCCCTCAATTCTTAATGCATAAAAAAAAAGTTTATCTTGGTATAGCTTTTTATTTAATGCAACACATTTGACATTATCAAACACATCAGAATTATTTTATAAGGTTTACAGAGATTGCTTCACTTAAAAAAAACCTAAAATTAAAAAAATTAAAGTTAAATATAACAAAATTCTTACCGTGAAACTCGGAATTCCACTATTTAATTATCTTCAATTACCCAGACCCGTCACATTTGAGACAAGACGACAAGTATTTTCCTACTGATTCTCAAGCAATCATTTAGTTATTTTGGCTTCGAGTCTAATTTGGCGGGAAAAAGTCAAAAATATTATCCGAAGGTCATTAATGCGTAAAAATGTTATACAAAGTTAAGTTCGAAAGATTTATGAGCCAGCTGCAAAATATGGCGGGAATATCTCATTGATTCCATTGGCAAACTATAATGCGAACGTCATCAATTCACCGAAATGTTTTATAAACTGCGTGCGATTTATGAGTGTTTACACTTTGTTACAGTGATCGGATTGTTTATTGGAAATAATTGTCAGAAATCGTATCGTCTGGTAGACGCCAACGAACATAATTTATAACTCCCTTTTTCCCTGGTGTTTGAATTATGGTTGCCCATCCCTATTCTTTGAAGGCAAAAATATAAAAAAAAATTGGAGCCACTTTTGATTATCTTGCCACTTTGTGTTTTATTTTAAACCAAATAAAAATTCGCCAGAGTACAAGTTCTGAGCCCCCCCCCCCGGTGTAGCGTCGGCTGGTGTGGGGGGGGGGGGGCAGATAATGAGTAAGAATCAGAGTTAGCTGAGTTTTTTTATCAAGATTGGCTGTTTATTAATAATTTTTATCAAAAATTCAACCCCCCCCCCTAAAATTTCAACGACGCAGTCTGCGTCGTTGACCCCCCCTTGTAGGCACCCCTGCTGTGGAAGTGAACAAAGGGCTTGTCTCGGGGCAGTGTGGAAGTAGCCAGTTCTCCGAATTCTCTCCACGAGCTCAAACAACACCTCAAACCAGTCAAGAAAAACGGCCACGTGTTGATAGTTTGAGACAGCACGTTGAGTGCACCAAATGTTATGTTCGGAAATTTTTACTGTTTTGTAGAGTTCATATTTCATCATGAGCTACTGCTATGGTAAACATTGTTTGCATTTATAAAAAAAAAAAAACGTAACACAGGAGGGAATTTAGCAGAATGGAGGAAAAGGTTAATCGTTAGTGAAAAGATGTAACGAAAATATAGAAATTAGTTATATTTTAGTCGGCGACTTTGCAAAAATAAAAAATCGAAAAAAACGAATAGGAAAGTTCAACGTTTTTTTGATGATTTGTTTTTTAATTTGGGACAAGGTTACAATGAATTATATAACCATTCAAGTGATTGGCAAATACTTAGCTTAATAGTTTGATCACACCCACCTAAGCAAGCAGCGGCTATTTATAATAATAAATATTAGATATGCGAAATTAAAAACTTCATTTTACTCATATATTCGAAATTGCACAAAGTTATGTACCACTCCAGCAAAGGGAAATGCAGCAAATTATTTGATAAAGCGAAGTGCTGCGAGAACCGCAACAGAAAAACATCGACTGAAATTCCGCCGTACAGAGCTTTTCTCATCGACTCAGGGATGTGGAAAAGATAAAAATTACGGACAATATTTCTTTCAAACTCAGGGACAATTACAGATAACCAAAATAAGTTATTGCATTTTCGTTCTCTGTACTGCATTGGGGATGTATACAGAAAAAATTCTAAGACATGACAACTTTTGGGAAAAAGAAATGAAAAACAAACTTAAAACTTTTATTTTTTGATTGTTTAACACCAGAGATAATTGATCCCCAATATACACGTTCTGTGAATAGTCGGGACCCCGAATATATCATTCAAGAAAAAATGAAACACGAAAATTAAAAAAAAAAAAATCAAATACAATCCTTGTTTTATTTATTTGTAATTTAACAATGCTTGTATCATGATTGACAGAACGACTGTGTGAATAAACCATTTGAATTGTCCTGCATCATGTACAACTGTACATAAAAGATCTTTTATATTTTCTAATTTCCAATTGGCGGGTTTTAGATAGAAAATGTTAATTATTTTTTAATCATTTATCCCTATTCTTTCATTTTGAATCATGCATCCTCATCCACGATCAGTCTAATAATAAATATGCGTCTATTACATCCCGTTAATGTTATTTATTATCAAAATAATAGCACCGATCTGACTAGTATAAAACAAGAACCGAAATTTTAAAAGATAATTTAAAAAGGTCTTATCTCCAAATAAGTTTAAATGCAAAATATAGTTAATAAATTTTATGCTAAAAGTTTAAATGTTATGTTTCTTTATTTTACTGTTTTCTGCAGGTAAAAGCTATAGAAAATATTTCATTCAAGAAATATGTTTGTCAAATCAAAGATAGGTTTCATAAGATAGATAAGATAAGATAGATTTCACACTCCCTTGTAAAGGAATCGCTATTTTAATTATAACTTAAATTCAAAATTCGTTCGGATTTCCAACATTAATTCGCAAATAGTAGTGGTCTAATAATAAAATAAATATTAAATACCATATTCTTTTAATGAATCATTAAATTTTACTTTTAAAATACTGTTTGATTTTGACAGTTTTCTAATGGAATATTTTATGGTACTGGATTTCCTAATAGTCTACGGATTAAAAATACTATTAACAAAGAAATCATAACGAAATTGAATTATTTGCCACAATTATAATTTCAGTTAGAGTCCTACCTAAGAAATATTTTTCTAAGCATATTTCTCAATAGTCAATAGTACATTTCCACGAACTCTTTATAAAACTTTTGAATACATTTTTAATGAAAAACTCTACATGACTCAAATGCTATCTATACACACGAAAAACCCTTTCCAATCATCTACTAAACCCAAAGGTGACTTCTTCAATTGTCAAAGCAGGCCTCATTTTGTTCAGAACATAATTGGGGGTTTTACACCAAAGTAAGGCTCCCAGGTTGGGCCGGGCATCGCCAAAATAAATGCCGGCCTATTAACGGCCCGTGCAGCCAAAAAATGTCCGACGAATACTACCCCGTGTGGCGGGAGTGCACGTTAAATATCCTTCAAAGTCTTAACGCTACGTACGATGTCGCCCTTAACGGTTGCGTTGGGTGCCTACTCAGGTGTCGGCTCGTCACTTGACTGTGGTTCTAAAATACGACGCCAATAGACCTCGGTAGCTCTAGTGCGACGATAATTCAAACTAACCTAACCTTTGGTTCCAAGTGAAGTGTCATACAAAATTGGCCACCGAATGCCACGACCAAAAGGAGTAATGGTGTCAGTACGTTCCCAAAGTGACGTCATTATGATTAAAGTTTTCGAGAAAACTGTTTTAAACTGTAAACAAGTTACGACTGTAAAGTATAGGTAAAACGCTTTTTGAACTCCGCGTGCCAAACAGTGTATTTTAAGGCTGTACCCAAATTTCTTATATCTATCTTACCTTTGCAAACGTATATAAAAATAGTAAGGTATTATTAATTCAGCGATAATAAATCGTTAGTAAATTTAAATAAAATAAGTTGATGTTGTTGTTTTTTATATTCCAAATAAAGTAAAACAAATAAAGTGAAAATTAGTATTGTTTTTCAAAATATAATATTAAAAAAATCGACCCAAATTTAAACGATAAAAGTTTTTTTACTAGTGGTTATTTTTTTTTAATTTTAAGTTAATTAAAATGGTTTGATAAATCAACTCGTAATTACTTTAGTAAGATTTGCATGATTTAAATGTTAAAAGTTTAATCGTTAAGTGTACGGTAAAATTACAGAAGTATATTAAAAAATTACAAAGATAAAAATTTACAATTGAGTTAATTTACATTGTAATATTAAACACACACATATAGTATATTATATCAGTTAGAGTATAATTCGTGAAATATTTTGAAAATTAACTGAATATAACAATCTTACCGTAACAAGGCACTTCTTTCCAAATCCAATTTAAGTTTGCAATCAATTTAAAAACAATTTTTATAAAATTTTATTTTCGCTGGATAAGTTATAAAGTTCAACTTAGTTCGTAAGAGTTAAATTTGGAATGGCGAAATCTGATATGTCTGGATTGCATTGTTGTACAAGAATATATTTTTAAAGCCCGTTTTTGTTAAATATATTTTTTAGAAGCATTGTTAACATGAAAAGAAAATCTACCAAATAAAGTTACAAGTAGGATTGTGACACGAATCGTCACTTAGAACCGCTCGCATAAACGATTTTCTCAACTCAAATGGAGATATCCTTATCAACCTTACATTTCTTTAGGATTTAGGTTAATTATTAACCAACGAATTAAAAACCAAGCATGAATTAAACCAACTCGAAAGATTTCTCAAATACTCTTGTCAAAATGTCACATTTTATTTGACGAAGTATAAAAATTATTGGTCATTTGGGTTTGTCCC
>CM033279.1:3122802-3290118 GCA_019343175.1 Oedothorax gibbosus
TTTCGTTTCAAATTTGTTTCATTTCGATGTTATGTTGATTCCTGTACATGGGGTAAAAGGGCTAACATGGCAAAGCAATATATCTGCGGAAGTTGTGATTCCAAAACTAATGCATTAGCTCTATGGGACTGACAATCCCTCTTATGTACTTATTCTATACTGAATGTCTAAATAACACGGATACTCATTTTGTAGGCATGCTGTTACTTTAATATTTTATCTATTTTCATATTCTATGTCATCTATTTCATTCATCGGACCCCAGTGGGAAAACGGTCAGATGATCCTCCTGTTCTTCATCTTTGGAGTCAATTTGAGAGACCCCATTGAGGCAAGTCCCCTGGCAATTTTGGCATGCTGAGGAACATTTGAGACTTGCAAAAAAAAACCGAAAAAAGGGACATTCACCCCCCCCCCCCCCCCCTCGGCTCAGGGGCTAGGAGTGACGACTTGATATGTTCACCTCCTAACTAGTCCAAACAAAGTTACATAGTCAAAAATTGTGTTCCAAAACCTTCCCTCTATACCCTTTTTTCAGCCTTCGTTGCTTGGACTGAATCTGAAACACGCAGATTTGTGGTGTTAAATGTTGGATTTGCAAATGCGAGCTTCGAAATCACTTTTAGTCCAGTGACTAGACTTAAAGAAGGGGTTTACCATACAAAAGGTCCGGTATTGCCGATTTTTTTTATATGTTGTGTGTGACCTCTAGGTAGTAATAAATGTGAGTTTTCATAATCCTCGTCCAATTGCTTTTTACGCCATCTTGAAAAACGTTCGAAATTTCGCCTGAGCAATTTTGAATCTAACGTGTCGACACAAAGTTGTAGAAAACAAAATTTTCTTCGAAATGGTACCAAAAGTTTTTTTGTACAACAAATTGTTAAAGAGGTACGAAGCAGAAAAAAGGGTGCAAAATCCAGTGTTTCGAGAATTTTTTACTTTCCCCACGACTTTCTATCACCGTAACTCACACGAGACTTCATTTTAGCAATAAAGAATGATTTGACAAATCATAGGAAATTTAATTTCCTATAAAATACACCTATCAAAAATAAGTTTCTTATAGATACCACGAAGAAAGGTTAAATTTACAGACACAAAAAAAGGGCTATTTTCACCCGACGATACATTGTTTTAACCTATAGCTCTTTCCCAGTGCATTTTTTTAGTATTTTTGTGAATACAAAACTTGTAGAAAATAATTTTTTCTATAAAATGGTTCTTTTTTTGTGTTCCATACGATGAAATATAACGGAGCTACGTAGTAAGAAAAATGGCGTAAAATCTTGAATTTTGCCAAGAGTTTTTTACCACTGTAAATCCCAATAATTAAAAAAACACCTAGGTATATTTTAACGGAACATAATTATTCTGAAACTGATGAGAAAAAGCCACAAGAGTGGTTTTCACTACACATCCTATTCCCAGAAGTAAATATTATTAAGAGTATCAGTTCCGAAATAGTTGGAAGCGATCAGGTAAATTGCCTTAAAGCACAATAAGGTGGGATGGCGGGAGTTTCAGGAATAGTCGGTACAACATTTGGTGATGTTTCATTCAAAAAGAAAAACTAGGTTATTACCCTAGCGTTTGACAAAAACTCGTTGAAAATTGGGAAAAAGAATATTGCTGTGGATCCACTTATACTTTTTCAAAGGATGTGCATAGCGAAGACATCCCAAGAAGACCTATCTGTATCTGGAATATGAACTTGCACCATTTCCTAGGTCCGTGTTCAATGAAGATGGAAACATAGTCTGCAATGTACACTGCGTTCACACCAGTTACAGATAGTTTTAAACTCCCTTAAAAAGAACATGGTTGTTATGGATGGTCAACACCTTCTCCACAACGTGGTGTGGAGTCGAAACGTGACGTTTTCTGAAATTGACACTGATTATCGGAAGTACTCTCAAGCATTAATGGCGCTACGGTAATAGTTGTATTTGATTTCTACCCCGATGATCTTCATGATGAAATGGAGTAGAGGTTTGCTGCCTACTACAGGGTGGTAACAAAATCCTAGAAAAAAAGTTCCTTGATATTTCCATGATTTCCCTGAAACTTTCACAAAAAATTCCCCGATTTTACAATTACCTAAAAAATATACAATACACACAATTCGATGCAGTCCAGAAAATTTAATCCAGACATTGCGGGACTTAAGATTTTCCGGATTATGGGTTAACCTACCTAACTTTTCCGAAAATCTGAATAAGTTTAGAGGAACCATGTGATCAGAGAATCATGTTATAACTTATAACATGATTCGTGAGAGATATGCATCCTTCCTCCAAGATTGGTCCTTCAGGCAAATCGGACCAACCAGAATATTTTCTTTTGATCTAGTGTCCGTTAGTAGTGATCACAAGTACAACCTAAACCTGCTGTTTAAGTAATCCAAAATGGAAAAAAATTCCCTGATATTTTACAAAATCTGAAAAGTTCCCTGAGAATTTCCCGATTTCTAGGTTTTCCAGGTTCTGTTACCACCTTGTACTATGACCAAAAAGGACGCAGCGCCTATGGGTTTATTAAAAACTATTAAATATAAATGCATCAAGAGTTGTTTGGGTGCATGAGTTGCAAAAAAATCCGACTTGTAAAAAGAATCTTGTCTTTGTAAGCACTGTTGAGGGCTGTCCTGCGATAATAGGGCACTCATTGTCGGTGACGATGATAATGAATCGACACAATTTCAAACTATGAAGAGGAATCGGTTGAAGCTCTTCTTCACATACCACCCAAGCGGGTCAGATTGTTAACGTAATTGGTTCACTTCACAGATGTATACTTGTGCAATTTCAATTCTCCATATATCTAATTCTTATATGGCTTGTTAGGCTTGATAAATGCCACTCAGAATACTGTTTGGATTTTTTTATATGTGTATTAAACTTTAAGCTTAATTTTTCTCATTAAAATAACCCATTGAAAAATTGATCATTTTCTATTATACACTTTCCTATGTTTTTTACCTTAGTTCTATTGGTAAGATGTTCCTTAAACTAAAAGGATATAAAATAGTTTTTATTTTATTTTAATTCTTTATTAAAAGGAAAATTGTACTTCAGTATCATGTAAATAGAAATCTTTTACCAAATCAGGTCCATTTATTCAAATGAAAAATGCACATTTTCGTTTTTTGACAAATGTACCTAAATTCTTTCATATTTAATCTTAAATTGCTTTTAAGACCTTACTAATATAAAAAATGATGATGTCTACAAGTTTCAGAATAATTATGTTCCGTTAAAATAAAGTTTTTTTAATTATTGGGATTTACAGTGTTAAAAAACTCTTTTAGGGAAATTCAAGATTTTACGCCATTTTTCGTACTACGTAGTGTTACATTTCATCGTATGGAACACACAAAAGAACCATTTTATGGAAAAAATTATTTTCTACAAGTTTTGTATTCACAAAAATACTGAAAAAAATGCACTGGGAAAGAGCTATAGGTTAAAACAATGTATCGTCGGGTGAAAATAGCCCTTTTTTGCGTTTCTGTAAATTTAACCTTTCTTCGTGGAATCTATAAGAAACTTATTTTTGATAGGTGTATTTTATAGGAAATTAAATTTCCTACGATGTGTAAAATCAATGTTTATTGCTAAAATGAAGTCATATGCGAGTTACGGCGATGGAAAGTCATGGGAAAGTAAAAAATTCTCGAAACACTCGATTTTGCACCCTTTTTGCTGCTTCGTACCTCTTTAACTGATTGCCATACAAAAAAACTTTTGGTACCTTTTTTGAAGAAAATTGTTTTCTACAACTTTGTGTTGACACGTTATATTCAAAATTACTTAGGAAAAGAGTTATAGGCCAAAAACTGGAATATGGGAGAAATTTCGAACATTTTTTTTAATATGGCGGAAAAAGAAATAGAACGGGGGTGACGAAAACTCACATTTATTACTACCTAGGGGTCACACATAACAAAAAAAAAGCGATACCAGAACTTTTGTATGCATACCTGCCAACATTCTTCAGAGGCATGTCCGTAGTCTCTTCGGTGGGGGGGGGGGGGATTATTTACCAATTATATTGCCGATTATTTACCAATCACTAAAAAATTTCGATTGCCGGTTATTCTTATTTTCAATCGGCCAATCGATGGAGAAGAAATCAAATACCGGTCCTTTGTGGGAAATCAAACAAAAAATGTGGTTTCACCGCAAACCTTTCCGAATTAAAAAACTTCTTTAGTTTCAATTAAAAACACAATGAAATTCACTCAGCAACAAAAAAAAAATTCCAAAGTAGCGGGCCTTGGCTTCACGGATCGTAATTTTTGAAAGTGACAAAGTACCTAAAATTTGGTTGACTAATCTATCCTAAACTAAAAAATAAAACGAAACCCTGATCATACGACGATTACGCTGCGAACCAGTAAATATTACGAGGAGTTGTGGTTTGGTTAAGCGATTTTTTCAGAGAGAAAACTTTAAATACGAGATCCTACTGCGATCACGTTTACTACTGTAACTAGCAAAGATTACTAGGCGCTGCGGCTGGTTGACAAATCTGATCACAAGTAGAACTTTAAAAAGATCACTAACCTTTTGTGATTATGCTTCTAACGAGCAAATATTACGGCGTTTGAGGCTAGTTGACAAATCCGATCTCATCATAACTAGAACTATAAAAAGAACACATATTTAACAAGAACCAGTCCTGTAGTCCCGATTTCTACTAAGTTTATATAATGCTAATTTAATGTAACTGTAGTGCAAGTCACAATTCAAAAAAGCTTCTTAAAATTGAAAAAATAAATAAAATTAAATAAATCACTTAACGTTATAAAGTGCAGACCAGCTATTCCATTATTATTTTTATTTAATGTTAAAAGTTGTAAAGATAAATCACTTTTTACAAACATGACTAACACTAAAAAAAGGGTAATTTTCCATGGAATTAGCCATAATGATCTGTAGCATAGGTAAGAATTATTTGCGTACGCATCCACAGAGAGCTCACATTCATTGTAATTTGAGCCTCAAAACTGGTAGCGAGAGTCGCCCAGATGGCGCCACAAAGAAATGGCTCTCAGTTCTGCGGAATATGCAGAGTCTGCAAAGGCTTAGCTGCCAATAGAGCAGCCCAGTTGGAAAAAAAGTTATTTGCCAACTAGAGTGAAGACAGTGGACAAACTCTAGCTTAGTAAAATTATACTAATGACCAGAAAAACCGACATGTTTACAGAACACTCATAATAATTATAACAGAAAACCAACTAAAAACTACATTCAACAACTGATTTGGAAAATTAGACAAAACTTGGTACAAGGAGGGCTGGGCGGTAATGCGTTACTTGTAATAATTACTTTTTACAGTAATCTTATAGGTAATTCGTTACATAATTTTTGAAAAGTAATCTTTGTTACAGTAGCGCGTTACTTTCATTAATTTTATCATAACACTCTAATAAATGTCCAAAACAAAAAAAAAATGCTTTAAAATACGATATAAAAAAAACTTTCACGCACTCTTTGCTAAGAGGAGAAATATTGTTAACACAAAAATGAAACGTTCCCTACTGATTACAGTGATTAAAAACTCATCTAGCAGTGATGATTTTTTTGAGAATGTAAAAATTAAACATCCTTCCGCCGAAGCCGATTTTGAGTTGTCTACATCTTTCCAAAGTATCGACAATAATATGACTGTATTCTGTACCCTACTAACAATTAAAAGCATACTCATAAAATATAATACCCCTTTATCAGCCAGTACGGCTGTTGAAAGGTTATTCTGGTGGTTTATGTCTCCGACCCAATCGTAGCTGTGTAAGCGACAAAAATTTTGAGATGCAGCTTTTGTTGTTCCCCAATAAGTAGATATTCTGCTAAATGTTTAATAAAGTCGATTTTAGAAAAAAAAAAATTTATTCATTTATACTTATTTTTCAAAACATTTGTAAATATGAAATTTTGTCATAAAAAGTAATCTTAAAAGTAATTGTAATTTGTTACTTTTGGAATTAGTAATTTTACAGGTAGTTACTTTTTACGAAAAGTAATTGTAACGAGTTACATTTAAACAAGCAACGGCCCAGCCCTGGGTACAAGTATTATGTATTTACAAATATACAATGGGAATTATAGTCATATATATAAATATTTACACAACTTCTCATATTTGGCACTAACTTCAATCGGTGCTCTCTATAAGAACAAACAAACTTTCGGACATCTAATCGGTTCTCAAAGATGTTGTTCACTTAAGTGCTGTTGTGCATGTAAAGGGGCCGATGGGAAGACCGCCAAAAACTGTCCCCAAACCAAACTAGATAACTGAAAAAGAAAAATCTTAGTTATACTAGCATGGCTATGTATGAATGCAATTAAACCCAGGGTTCATACTCTATGATATTGAAATTCAGGAGTTTCTAAGGAGTTTTTCAGGAGTGCAGCAATGTAAATTCAGGAGGCAACGACGAATAAAATGGAATATGTTTTTGTTTAGTATCGTATTAGTCTAGTGACTTTACTCCACTTCAAATGATGAAACAGAAGGAAAAAAGTCTTCTAAAGAGTTATAGGGTGCATTCTGGAACATTAACTATAACACAATGTCCGAACTCTATTTGTCCTGCCCCCCACTGAAAAATCCTGAAACCAAAAAGGAAAATTAAGTGATATCGCAATTTTACGGCATAGTTTATTTTTAGTTTAATAAAACACTCTTCCGATAATGCAGAACTAACCGTCAATCATAATGAGGCGTGCGACGTCATCGGTGGATTTCGTGAAAATTACTAGGCAGCAAAATAAGTGAATCAGAATAGTTGGATTGCACTGGGAGTTGGGTTAGCCGATATTTGAAGAGATCAAAGTGTAATTGAATCTTAATTAATCTTCAAATTTAAATTAAATTTTTCATCTTTATTTCATAAATTCATTACTTAAGCTTGTTTTTCATTGAAATTTAAGTTTAGTTTTCATTGATATGGACCGAGAAAGGTGGAGTTGAATCATCGTCGCACTAGAGCTACACGAGGGCTATTGGCGACGGGCGTCATACTTAAAGCAATCAATTGAATTTTTGTCGTTGATTATAAGTTATTAAGAATAATATTGAGAAAAAATGCTGTTATCTATAATCAATAGAAGTAAAGGATTATTCATAAATCACCACATGCTTCTTTCAGTGCGGTGTCGGCAAGGCAGTGAAAATGAAAGAGGATTAAAAAGTAGTAACTCAAATACTCAAGCGAAAGCAACGGCAGGATTAAACTTGACTTAACTTTTTTTCCCTTCCTTCACCAGTTGCTATGGTGATTGTTGTCTTCGGATTAGAGTAGTAATAGTGAGATATTGACGATTAAGCTCACGTTTGGCGCGAAATGGCACCTTTGGAAAATTTCACTAATTGTTCTAAAAAATCACGAATTTCCTCGACTTTTCCCTGATATCATGGTTCTGCCGCCACCCTGAATGACGTCACAAAGTCTCGAGATCTTGTAAGATCTCCGTGAGAAGAGCGGCGCTGATGCTAAAGTGATTTAAAAGATAGAAACTTAATTTTTTTAAACAATTAAACAAAATTTTAGTCTAAAATAAAACCCGGAGTTCCGGGTGAAGAATATTAAAAAAAAACGGAATTCCGGGGTACACCCCGAAAAGTTTCACCCATAAGTAGACTTATTCCGAATACAGTGCGGGAGAAAAAGGAGAACTATTGTCATCAATTTCTTCACGAGAGAGGAGAAAGTATATTAGGAGGTGAGACACAAATTTCAGGAGTTATAAGGGCATTTGGAAAAAAATTAAATTTCAGGAGTTTTTCAGGAGGCGTACGAACCCTGTAAACCCAACAAGAAATATTTTGCCTCGTCACCTTTCACCAACATTGTACGCATCGCCAGGACTTTGTAACATGGCAGATTTAACATGCTCCTATACACAGCATATATATTAGTAACTCAGGGGTGCCTACAAGGGGGGGTCAACGACGCAGACTGCGTCGTTGAAATTTTAGGGGGGGGTTGAATTTTTTAAATAAAAATTAAGAAACTGCCAATCTTTATAAAAAAAAACTCAGCTAACTCTTATTCTTACTAATTATCTGCCCCCCCCCCCCCCCCCCCCCCCAACACCGGGGGGGGGGGGGGGGGGGGGCGGCTCAGAACTTGCACTCTGGCGAATTTTTTATTTGGTTTAAAATAAAACACAAAGTGGCAAGAAAATCAAAAGTGGCTCCAATTTTGTATATTTTATTTGCCTTCAAAGAATATGAATGGGTAACCATAATTCGAAGCAACACCAGGAAAAAAAGGAGTTATAAATTATGTTCGATGGCGTCTACCATACCATACCAGACGAAGATTTCTGACAATTATGTCCAATAAACAATACGATCACTGTAACTAAGTTTAAAAACTCATAAATCTCACGCAGTTTATAAAACATTTCGGTGAATTGATGACGTTTGCCAATGGTATCAATGAGATGTTCCCGCCATATTTTGCAGCTGGCTCATAAATCTTTCGATTCTTTCGAACTTTGTTTAACAGTTTTACAAATTAATGACCTTCAGATAATATTTCTGACTTTTTCCCGCCAGATTAGACTCAAAGCCAAAATAACTAAATGATTGCTTTAGAATCAGTAGGAAAATACTTGTCTTGTGTCAAATGTGTGGGTCTTGGTGATTAAATATAATTAAATAGTTCAATTCCGAGTTTCACGGTAAGAATTTTGTTATATTTAAACTTTAATTTTTTAAATTTTAGTTTTTTTTAAGTGGAACTACCTCTGTAAACATTATAAAATAATTCTGATTTGTTTGATAATGCCAAATGTGTTGTATTAGATAAAAAGCTATACCAAGATCAACTTTTTTATGCATTAAGAATTGGGGAATGAATTGGAAGCCGTTTTTGATTGGATCATGTGTCCAGCTATTTTTATTGATTTAAAAAATAATATAATTACATAAATTTTGAGCGGAATTTTTACCAATTATTTAGATACCGATAGTTTTTGCTGTAAAGAAAACCTTTTTAAAGGAAAATTAAAAATAGCTTGTAATTCCGTATTATAAAAGATATTCCAACAAAAGGTGCTTCCCTTTTTCGATTAGGGGCAACTATCTGCTTTGACCTATCATTAGAAAAATATTTAAGGAGAAAGTCACTAACTAGGGTTTTATTTCTTGGGATAAAGTTACGGTCCGGATTTAAAGATTTGCCGCTTGTAGGCTATATGCGATTGATTTGCCGCCCCTGTCACAATATTCTCCCCCTTCGGGGAAAGGTAGCTGGTTAGCTGCAAAATAGGGTGGTATGTGTTGTTTAAAAAAGATACACATATTAGAATCATCTATGTACCTTTACACGCTAAATCGAAAGTGAAATAGGCGATTTTTTTTAAAAAAACTGTTCGACTATTTTCTTTCAACTTCGAAATCCGGGAGGAGAGGTGCAATTGCCCTCGCAGCTACCATGTTTGCTACGAAATATTAGTATTATGTATACATTTACGGTTTACGCATTAATGTAAAATATTTGTTTTCTTTCTTAAAAATATTCGTATCTTTATAATAATATTTTTTGCCGAATGCCGCTTTAATTGTTCGTGAAATTTGCGCCCCAAAAAATTCGCCGCTCTAGGCTACAGCCTACTTAGCCTATTTAGAAATCCGGCCCTGGTTACCTCATTCGATGGTACTTAAAAATATCATTTTACTATAAGGTTTTCTATATACACCGTAAAGATGTAGTTAGTCTACTTTGGTTAGGTACTCCATTAGCCCATATAAATAAAAAAATCCTCACCGTTTTTTTTTTTTGGGGGGGGGGGGGGGATAATAATTTTCTAGGGGGGTGCGTCGTTAGCTCTGGGAGGGATCGGCACCTCTGAGTAACTATTAACTTTAGTACCAATTTAGGCTTTCTCAATGGTAGTAATAAAATACTGATTTATTTAGATCATGCAAAATTAGTAACATTACCATATTTTAGGCCATGAGTGTTAAAGTAAACAGATTTAATTAAATCCTACAAAATTATAGTGGCATTACTATATTTGGTTTAGTTATGCTTGCATATATAAATATATATTTGGTTGGATTAATTAACATTCCCTAAAATAATAATGTGTTATGATCTGCAATTCACGAATATAGAACGATATAATCTCATTGGGGACAGTTAAAACTCGGCTACAACTAAATCAATAAGAATTAAAAGGGTTTTTTTTAAACAGAGAAAATATTAATTTAGCTACTCACATAAGTTAGAACAGCTTGCTTTTCTGTTAAGTCCAGTGTTCAATACCAAGTGCCTAAGAAACAAACAATACCTTTTTAGTTATACAAAATCAATAATTACAAGTAGGCAATTTCTTAGTTTCAGACCTAACAAATCGGTCAAAGCTTTCTTAAAAAAAAAACTTTCATAGTAAATATACATTTAATGTGCGAAATACACATTTTAATACTTAGCTATGTCTGTAGAGTTATGTACAAAAAAATTACTCCCCCTTGACACACACAGACATATAAGTACGTCGACTGACTGTAAAGTTTTCCAAGAACATACATAATTTGAAAAAAAATCATAAAATTTATAATTTTACTAAATTTCAAGTCCTTTATAATAATCTGCTACAGAAATATAATTTAAGAAATTAAATTTTGTGTTTAAATAAAAAATTTATTCTTATGCAGTTGTTGTTGTTGTCTTGTCTATGGATAGGTTGAGGTATTAGATGTGACCGTGTGTGTTCCACACAGCCTCAGCAATCTGAAGGCAGTTTTGGGAGTAAAGGTCATCTAGCGGAGAGTCACTAATCTGTTGCATTTTTGCAAGGATGGCTGGGCATGAGAAAATGTGTGTTGGACTTAGTTCTATGTCGAGGCAGATTTTGCAGGTGGGGTACTTTCTGGAGCCGTCTGGCTGGATTCCCCCCAGATGTCCAGTTCTCAGTCTAGTTAAGGTTTTTGCTATTGTTCTGCTAGTTGTTAATTCACAGATTTGGTGCTTTAACTTGTGGTCGTATCCCCGAATTTTGATTTTGCCACTGAGTTTGATGTCGCTGAGTGTGACGAGATGAAAGGATTCCTTCATTGAGATGTCTCGCTTCTTTGGCTAGTAAGTCGGCTGCCTCATTTCCATCAATACCAACGTGTGCGGGTATCCATTGCAGAATGCAATGTATGTTTAGAGTTAGCAGTCTTTCCAGGGCACGGTGTATGTTGATTACTTGCTTGGTGTAGCCCTTTTTTTCTTATGCAGTGAAAACAAGTTTATATTTTAGCAAATTTGCTTATCGCTCAGAAGGTTAAAGATGTATTTAGGCAAATTAATTAACACTACCATACAGAATAATGTGTTATAATCTGCAATATAAGGATCTAGGATAATATATCTTAATAAGGACAGGGGCTGGGGAGCCCAGTCGGTTAGGCATTCGCCTAGCATGCGGAAGGTCCCGGGTCCGGGCATCGTCAAAGTAACTGCCGACCTATAAACGGCCCATGCAGCCAAAAATGTCCGACGAATAGTGTGGCGGGAGTGCATGTTAAATATCCTTCAAAGTCCTAACGCTGCGTACAATGTCGTCCTTAACGGTTGTGTTGGGTGCCTACTCAGGTGTCGGCTCGTCACTTGACTGTGGTTCTAAAATACAAAGCCTGTCGCCAATAGCCCTTGTGTAGCTCTAGTGCGACGATAATTCAAACTAACGTAACCTTAATAAGGACAGTTGAAGTTATAGCTTAATCAACATTAAGTTTTTTTTAAACCTAGAAATTATTAATTTACCTACTCGCCTTAGTTAGAACCCCTGGCTTTCCTAGTGACTCCAATATTCAATACCAAATGCCTATAAAGCCAGAATATACTTTTTTTTAGTTAAAGAAAGTTATAATCAAAATTAAGATAATTCCTGGGTTTTTATCTTTATAAACTAGACAAAGTTCTCTTAAACCTTTCATAGTAAAAACATATTAAACTCAAAGTATACTTTTTAGTACTTAGCCATGTCCGCAGAGTTACGAGACCAAAAAAAAAAATTGTCTGCTAAATGCTTCAATTGAAAAATTTGTCAATTCATGGTTCATACATAAAAGGAATTCTTTTTAAATCTCAAACACATTATGATTAATCATGTAATGAAAAAATAATATTTCAACTTTGAAATATAAATACTTGATATATATATAAATAAAAAATACAATTCAGTTAATAATTTTGTGTTATTAGATCTCTTCACTTCGCTCAAGAAAATATTGCTAAACTGAAATAGTGGACATAAATTATCAATACAAATCAGCTCAATACAATAATGAAATACATAAATTATATAAAGAAACTAATATTGTAAAGTTTTGGAAAATTCAACGAATGAAATTTGCTGGACATATCTGAAGAATGCAACCCTCCGCCTTAAGAGGACTGCCAGTCCCATAGATCTAATGCATTAGTTTTGGAATCACAAATTCTGCAGAAGTATTGCTTTGCCATGTTAGCCCATTTTCCCCAGGTATGAGAATCAACATAACATAGAAATGAAACAATTTGAAAAGAAATTTCTTAGCTAAACATATCATTAAAAAAATATATAAAATTATTTTTAAAAAACTTATCACTTTACTTTAAGCATATTTTATTATAGCAAAGCTCCATTTTATAAAAAAACATTAAATGAGATATTGAAATTAAGAATCAAAAGATTAACACAGAAAAGATAAAACAGTTTAACACAGAAAAAGTATAATCGTTTTAGGATAGTTCAAATTCATGAAACCCAAACCCACCGCCACACGTACACATGGCAAATCCCGCTGAAATAGTGGGATTGGTGTAGGATACCATTTGCGTATCCAAAATGAGTTGCTGGCTTATAATCCAATCCTACTATGACTACAGCCAGAGAAGAAAATCGGCAGACGGACTGCGACGCGAGCACGATTGCCATGACGAACGGGTAACGGGAGATAATTCCTGGGTTTTTATCTTTATAAACTAGACAAAGTTCTCTTAAAACCTCTTCATAGTAAAAACATATTAAACTCAAAGTATACTTTTTAGTACTTAGCCATGTCCCGCCAGAGTTCGAGACCAAAACAAAAATTGTCTGCCCAAATGCTTCAATTGAAAAATTTGTCCAATTCATGGTTCAACATAAAAAGGAATTCTTTTTAAATCTCAACCATTATGATTAATCAGTAATGAAAAAATATTTCAACTTTGAAATAAAATACTGATATATTAACAATAAAAAATACAATTCAGTTTTAATAATTTTGTGTTATTAGATCTCTTCACTTCGCTCAAGAAAAATATTGCTAAATGAAATAGTGGACATAAATTATCAATACAAATCAGCTCAATACAATAATGAAATACATAAATTATATAAAGAAATTAATATTGTAAAGTTTTGGAAAATTCAACGAATGAAATTTGCTGGACATATCTGAAGAATGCAACCCTCCGCCTTAAGAGGACTGCCAGTCCCATAGATCTAATGCATTAGTTTTGGAATCACAAATTCTGCAGAAGTATTGCTTTGCCATGTTAGCCCATTTTCCCCAGGTATGAGAATCAACATAACATAGAAATGAAACAATTTGAAAAGAAATTTCTTAGCTAAACATATCATTAAAAAAGTATATAAAATTATTTTTAAAAAAACTTATCACTTTACTTTAAGCATATTTTATTATAGCAAAGCTCCATTTTATAAAAAACATTAAATGAGATATTGAAATTAAGAATCAAAAGATTAACACAGAAAAGATAAAACAGTTTAACACAGAAAAAGTATAATCGTTTTAGGATAGAGTTCAAATTCATGAAACCCAAACCCACCGCCACACGTACACATGGCAAATCCCGCTGAAATAGTGGGATTGGTGTAGGATACCATTTGCGTATCCAAAATGAGTTGCTGGCTTATAATCCAATCCTACTATGACTACAGCCAGAGAAGAAAATCGGCAGACGGGCTGCGACGCGAGCACGATTACCATGACGACGGGGAAGGCTTTTGTCCCCGTTGTCATGGCAACCATTCCTGCGTCGCAGCTTGTCTGCCGATTTTCTTCTCTGGCTGTAGTCATAGTAGGATTGGATTATAAGCCAGCAACTCATTTTGGATACGCAAATGGTATCCTACACCAATCCCACTATTTCAGGGGGATTTGCCATGTGTACGTGTGGCGGTGGGTTTGGGTTTCATGAATTTGAACTATCCTAAAACGATTATACTATTATATAAACGATTATACAAATGGTATCCAGCACCAATCCCACTACTTGAGCGAATTTTTTTTTCTGGCGTGAAACTGAAAGCGTTGAATTAAAAATTTTGCTTCTATGGCAAAATACAGAAATGAATAAAACATTTAAGATCAGATTTGGGATTTTGCTTTTTCTGAATATTTAGGTACAGCCAGGCTGTACTTGCTGTATGCCACGAGCCGCCCAGTGCTAAGGACCATAGCATGCATAGCAGCAGATGTTATTTGTTCTGGTCAGACTGACAACCCTCCATTTGTTTAGTTTCCAAGCTAGTCTGGTTATTACCTGGTGAACATCTTCCAATTGCAGTCCTTCCTATTTCAAGTTTCGCTCAAATATTCGTCAGGCATGGCTAGACTTTGTACCTCTCACTCGTTTCTGAACGATCAGTGATGGACACTACAAAGTCAATGTGAGGCTATTTTCCCCCATTAAAAAATACTGTTGACTCCTGGAACACACAAAAAAAAGGAAATCAAATCAGAATGTTTAAGAAGAAAAAATCTTTTATCAAAATCTACAGCTAGCTTTAAATAGCTTAATAGACATTTGAAATACTTCTATAAAATGAACGTCATGGGTTTAAAAACTAAAATATTCCGCTTCTTAATTCATACAACTCGATAGGTAGAGTAACCCTATCTTAAATTTTCAAGCTCAACAAAATTGGTCAATGAACAGACCGGCCATTATATCATAGCTGTACCGTAAAGAACCCTTCAACACCAAGGTATAATCATATTGTTAAAAAGTTATTACTTTAACCCTAAATTATTGATACCGAAACTGAAATATGAGGGCGTATTATAACATAATAAATGAAAATAATGAATTATGAAAACTGATTAAATTAGTAAGTTGTTAACACTTAAGTTATATGCAGGAACAAGGAAACGTTCAGAATTCTGAATACGTATAAGGATAAAATTGACATTTTAAGCTAAAGAAATCTGAATTATTTCGAAAATAAAGTAATTTTATCATCTTAAAGAAAATATAAACAATGCATAAACACTGAATTCGTGTAACTGTAGGTATACATTACACATTTATTTTCTTAAAGCCTCACAGTCCCCAAAACATGCGACAAACAATATACGACAGAATTCTTCTTAATTTTTTAAAAATCTAAAACCATTATTTTCTCATTTATATTAGTGCTACATCGTCATCATTAATATTTAATAACGCATAAGTTTAAAAATGTGCCAAAATTTTTCCCGATATGATAATACGGTTTACAGTGAAGGCAGAGTCGGTGACACTTTTGGTTTCAGTTTCTACTGTACTTTATGTAAATATATAGATTCATTGAATTTGACGTACATGGGGTTTTGGTTAGGCTGAAAGACACGTTTTGTGACGAACCTCATAATTTTTAAAAAGTGGTCAAGTGACGAATACGGAAAAAAAACTGCGTAAAAACTCCTTTCATCAATTAGGGTTTTTTTACCATAAAAACTCCACCCCAGAAGATAGAGAGAAATGAAAAATCCGAAACAAAACAACAATAGATTGTAATTAAAATTATAGTATCATGGTGTGTTATCAATTTCGCCTGTCTAAGTCTCTTGGGTCGGTTTTTAAATTAAAACATCATAAAATTCTCTTCGTAACTTTAAAAGACTATTCGGTATTCTATTAGAAATTATCAACAGGAAGATTCTCACCCATGCGCATATAATCTAGGCTTTTACAATGGTCCTGATATTGTGTGGGAAAAAAAAGCAGGGTGCATAACAGGACGCGCATGCGCAAATAACATACAGTGGATGACGTCATTTGAAACGTGCTCTGGTAAACCGGTGCTCCGATATGGTGTAGGAAAAAACAGGATGCCTAATTGTACGCGCATGCGCAACAAGCGTATAGTGGATGACGTTATTAAGACTAGGCCAATCAGATGTAGCAAGCAGTCCTGTCGGTAAACGTTTCAAATTCATTTACAGCCAGGAAACTTCTGACTACTGATTGGCCACTTCTCCAATTGACGTCATCCACTATGTTTTTTGCGCATGCGCGTACGGTTATGCACTTTGCTTATTTTTTCCCACACCATTTCGGGACCATATATGCGCATGGGGAAGTTCGTATGCTTCCTGTTGATAAATTCTGATAGAATACCGAAACTCTATGGAAAAGGCGCGTCTTTAAATGGCAACAGTTCTTGTTTTCATATTTTGCCGGGAATTTTATTTTGGTCTTCAAAAATGCGTTTTTTAAGAATATTTGACAAACTAAATTTTTTGAATGCGTCACGCTCTCTAAACTGCGATCTCATTGATTGTTTCGTTTTCTTTGAAAAAGTGTTAAAACCGTTGAAACAGGTTTAAAAAAAGGACACGCGCTCCGAACTGCGATTTCATTGGTTGTTTTGTTTTCTTTGACGAAATGTTGAAACAAACCCATTTTTAAATGCTGTGTTGATGATTGTTCAAATCATTTGTTGAAAAAAAGCTTGTACAGAAAGAAAAGTTTCTTTTCATCTATGACAGTCATTTTGAGAGTGAAACCAAAACAACCAATGAATTCGCAGGACCAAGAAAATTGAAAACAAGGGCGTTACATCATCTGAAACATTCCCTTATATGACTAAAACACACTAAGCATTTGTAGAAAGGAAACATAAGTTTGCTCATGCGTGTTCGCATACAGAGAATGATTTTCTGAAGTTTTTACCTCTTTTCCAATTGATCTAGAGATGGTATTCACTTATAAAGCAACCGTGACCGTAACGGAATTCTTAACCCGCCAAAACTTGTTTGTTATTGTTTACAAATTACATAATAATAGCGAATTATGAGGCTGAAAGTTTTTATTATTCTATAACAAGTATCTTTTTACTTTATCCTCTCGTATCTTTTTATTCTCCTCTCACTTATTCCTCTCGGTAAACGTTTCTCTCAGTATGAATTTGAATCAGGTGCTTGAATCTGTCCCACTAAACGAACTGTTGCAGACGATAGAGAACAAAGCGAAAAATGGAAGTAAAGATACGTGCGCCTACATCCGCGGAATATTCCAAGGCTCTATGGACAGCAGCGACGAATCTGAAAATCGTCGCTACGAAACTTTCAAAAGTTCCCTACTCATCCTCCAGATGACCGACTTGCCGCATAATTTATCGACAGAAATCGCCAGTCTCCTAATGCTCAACATCGACACTTTCCACACCTCCAACCTGATGAAATTATCCAAATTTTTTGTCGAGTACACGAAGGATCCTCACGTATTCTCCGCCAAATGGGTCGAGATCTTCGCAAAAGTTCTTTCCTGCCTCTCCCATCGTGATTCCGTTGTCTATCAGGGATCGGACAAGTCCGGTGGTGACCTCAAAAATGACGTCATAGTGTCCCTCTTTTCCAGTGACGTCAACACCTCGTGTATTGTCCAACTCATCTCTGCCATCAAAGACATAGACCTGTCTGACGACGAGCTGAAGTTGGTCAGCGAGAGTGTGTTGAAGTCGTTGCCAGATGTCGAACTGATCGAGCTGCCGTCCTTTGTGTACCAGTTGTTGCTCTTGTCCTCGAAGGGACAGAGGCAACAGATTCTGCAAGGGGTTGTGGCCCATTTCATCAAACAAGACCAACGGTTTCAAGGTTGGTAAACTAGTTTGGGTACTTCTAGGATATAATGGCTGTTCTGTTCATTGGCTACTTTTGACGAGCTTGAATTTTTAATGTTACGTTTTTCTTGTAGCTCTAGTGTGATAATAATCGAAAAACTAACCTAATGTAATGTCACTATACCTATTTAAGTTGCATGAAATATGATTTTTAAAGTTTACCACATTGGGCCAGTTTCTAGGTTAATCCTAGTCGCTGTCCTGGCGTCTTATCAAACTTTATGACATTTCGTAAAACATTTTCCTAACTGCCTTTGCTTGCTAATTTTTCGTTAACCCCAAAACTGGCCTCGATCAGTTTCTAGGTGCATGTAAAGTTAGTTAAACATCCCGTTTTGTACTTTAGTGTACGTGATTGCTAGAAAAAGTCATAGTCTTTAAAAACTCGTCAGACGTCTCGTAATTTGTGGCCAGGCTAGTGACTAGGATTTTACCCTAAAAAGAATATTAATTTTGAGGAATCTAAAAACTCGGCTTAGCTTATAAGATACATCTCCAGTATCCACTGTTTGTGCTGCGAGAAATTAAGATTTGTTTTCGAAGAACAGAGAATTTGAATCTTCCACAGCTCTCTTATTTACTTATATTTTTAGCAGCCTTTGAGCTAAGAGTTCCCAGCACTGTATGCTGGAGCTGTTCTGTTTATAACTCAAATGGAATTATCTTCCTACTCACGAAAAAAACCAAATCATATGTTATGATTTTGCTACTAAGTGTTTTAATCGGTTAAGCAATTTTATGGATTAAATAAGGTGCACAGAATATCTGGTAACTTTCTCTTAAGATAAGCAGAAAGCATTTCCCCTGCAAAAAAAAGCTATGAGCTAATGCTTGAAAAATCTCTTTAGGCAAAATCCCGCTTAACCCCAAAAAAATTCAGAATTTGATTCTTTTTTCTTAGTATTTCAAAGTTTAGAAGAACAAATGAAACAAAACATTGCAAAATTAATTTTAAAAAATTAAGCCTCATTTTTCTATTTGTGTACCAAATTATTTTTATTAATTGAGTTACTAATTGTCTACATGTACATTATTAGTATATTACGTTTTAAAATTAGAATACTTTTTAAATATTATTTTCGTAAAATATTCACTGGTTCAATGAAAAAAATTCTGACAGTTAACATGAAATTCGGTTAACACAAAATGTTTCGGTGCTCCCTTCGAGTCCGCGTTAACAGGGTTCGACTGTACTTGGCTCGGCCTAAATTATTGCAATTTTTGTAACAATATTGATGAGTTGCAATTATTTTCATTCTACACTTTACAATTATTTTTTGTGTACTGTTGATTACCATGTACAAAAAATACCAGTACATCTATTTTTTACTTTGTAATGGTTGATTTTATACTAACTTTATGCCAACGACACTTTAAGTTTAAAAATCCTAATATCCACTTCTTCAAAATAAGTTTTATTTTTTTAAAATTATTTTTCAGGAAAGTCTGACTCGGACCAAGGCAGCGAAGACCTCATTGAAAACGACACCGGCGAAGATCTCTATCGCCAGACAGAAGGCACCGTCATCCTCATGATATCGGTCAGCTCCAGACACGACCAGAACATAGGAAAAGAATTCGCGACACTCCTGAAAAAGGTCCAACACAATCACTGGTTTATTTTCCAGATTATTATTGTGATTTCAAATTTTAAATAATTTTTGTTTTTACTCATTTTGTGCGGAGCTGCAATTTCTGCGGCGATGTTTTGTTTGATATATTTGCTGTGTACGGTCATCTTCATTTTTACTGTTGGATGATAGGGCTTGGTGAAGTAATTTTTTCTTCCTCTGTATTTGGTTTTGGAGACATCGGGGTCTGTAGAACTGCCGCTTATGCTTACAGCTGGAAGTCCATTTCAGAAACGCTTCCGGAGGTCTTGGCTGGCTAGACCCCCTGACGAGAAGGTCAGCCAGGATCTCTGTTCTTCATTTTTGTATTTTCCATTATTATACACATTTTTACATTCAAATTATATTGTATGATCAAGCTGCTTTCAGCGCTATTGTCTTTATTATTTTTTTGTTTATTTCATTTAAATTTCCATTTGTTTATATAGGTCCAACACAAAACGGAGATAGTCCTTTCCCCGTTCAGTTTCGCCACCGCTCTCTCCCTGTCCAAAATCCACTCCAACAAAGATGATATATTTGAATCGTTGAAAAAGTCGCTGACCGCTGCTTACCAGTTGAAGGCTAAGAAGAGTAATTCACTGTGGATGAGGGACATGATTACTGCCAGTCCCGAGATACTGGAACTGGTGAAGGAAGTCATCAGGAGTAGCCAGTTCGGCTGGGACCATGTATGCCAGGGTCTGGTCAAGTTTGGGTTTTCGGCCATCGATACTTTTGGTCCAAGGTACTGTTGAACTTTTGATAATCAATGTATTGATAATATTGTCATATGATTATGTGGCACGTAAAAGATCCCTAGAGAATTTCATTTGGCTTGGGTTCTCATGGTAAAATGAAATTCAAAACAGTTTTTGAATCTGCACTGTTATAGTTCAAATAAATTTGTTCCTGTATCCTGTACACTGATATTATTCCGAATTCTGTTGATAATCAATATATTTAATTGTTCATATTATACATAAGTATTGAATCGGACAATAGCTTTTCTATTCTTCATTCTTTTGTTGCTTACATTTTTACCTTTGGTCCGTTTGTAGTTTAAAATAAACTTGTCACTATTTCTGCACCTAAATTGTTTTTACTGTAGTTTTTACCATTAGAACGCAAGCTTGGCTTCCCCTAACCACTCATGTGGTTCTTAAGGAAACAACATGAATTTGACATGCTTTCTAAACCTACCTAGTTTGAGACTCTGCTGTAAAGTCAATAGCAACTGCTCTAGAAACCCAAGTAGGGCAGAGAAAAACGGAAAGAGCCCTAATGCTGTTTCCTGGAAAACCACACAAAAGGGTAGTGGAAGCAGGCTTGCATTGTTATTATAAGGACTATATAACATAATGCCAAATTCTGTTGATTTTACCAAATCTGGTTAATTCTTACGGTTTATTTTATTTTTTATTAATAAATCGGACAATAACTTTTCTATTCTTCATTGTTGTTTACCTTTCGTCCATTTTATAGTTTTAAATAAATTGTTTTCACTGACCTCAAATCATGTGTCGACAGGTACATCGCTGGAAACGCCGTCAAATCCGTTTCGGAAGAAGGATGCCAACTGGGCAGCCACATCCTTCGTGACACCTTCAAGAGCCATCGCATCGTCAGACCGGAAGTCCTGGATCAAATCCTCAACCAAATAGTGACGAAATCGCAGAAGCCGGTGAAACACTACATCGACATTCTCTCGCAGATCGTCCAAAGCGATCCTCTTTTCCTGATGGACGTCCTACCAAAGATCGTTGAAATTTTGGACTACATTCATTTCCTGCCGTACAAGAATGCAGTCGCCATCCTACAAGCCCTTGCTCCAGTCATGAAAATCAGCATGCCCTTGAAAGATACTCTGATGCTGGTGCTTCGTAAGGCCCTTTTTCATCGAGACATCGAAGCGAGGAAGGTCGCAGTTAGCGGCTACCTCATGGTTTTGAAGAAACTCAATTTTATTGGGAGGGTTACCCTGAGTCAAAGCCAGACGTCCTTGAGTAGTCAGGCCTCATCTGCTTCTATGATTTCGACCCAGGTAAGCAGAATGTTAGTTTGGTAGTATAAATAATATGGTTCCAATCTTGTAGATTTTCAAAAATTCATTAGACTTAAATGATTGTTGTTGATGATTTATGCTTCATGATAATGATTATTTACTTCAATGCATTTTATAACAATCCAATCACCTTTTTCTAGAAACACTCCACAATTTTTTTTTCAATTTAAGTAGGAAGTAAATCTTTTCTTCCTTGAACTAATCTAATTTTATAGTTACCTAACATTAAAAAAAAACATAACCATCTTTCAAAATTTTTTTTTAACTTACATAACAATATAGCAGTTTTTTTACTTAAATATTAATAGTGAAAGCTGTTATATATTATCTAGCAAAAAAGTTATGTTTGTAAAGCAAAATAAGAACTTAAAAGTATGGATATCTGTGTCGAGGCAGTCTAAGTTACAAACAAAAATTAGATTAGCTGCCTAATTTTTTTCCTCCACCATTGCAGGTTAGAGCAGATGTCTACGTTAGTGTCGGGAACCCAAGCTCCAAAACAATGTGCCTGGAAATCATGGGACTGCTGAAACGAGTTCTGATGCAACAAGGCGTGGTACGACAACTCCTCTATGAGGGACTGTATGACGCAGTGTTCCAAAACAAATCTCTGAGAGACATAGTATTGGAACTCCTGTTGGGACAGTTCGAAAAGTACTATGATTCCAATGAGGATTGTGATGTCCCTTTAAATTTCAACTTGTGCCTCCAAGAGCAGAAGGAAGGCGTGGCCTTAGACGAGCCCTTGGCTCATTTGATAACGACGATTCACCTTATTCTGCAGGAGACAGGCGAAGCAGCTGTCGATGACGAGGATTATGACCTCAGCGCCCAAAAGATGCTGGAAGAATCCTTACAGAAATTGAGTAGAAAGTTAAGTGAAGTTGATGTCGCCGACCTGAACGTTCACACTAAAGATTCGGATGACTCTGTCAGCGATACTTCTTTGAGTAGTTCCATTATTTTGAATGTTTACGAGTCGATTTTAGAATATTCTCTGATGGAAATAAAAAGCTTCAGCAAGGAAGATTGTGACCAGCTTTTGAAGCTGTACCACAAGTACAATGAAATATACGAGTCTGTCAGTAGTAAGAAGGAGAAGAAACCAGCAAAAGGAAAATCGAATGTGCCAGCACTGTGCATGCAGGTCACCCTTCGTTTCTTCTCGACAATCCTTCACAGCTTGTTTGTTGACGGAACTTTTAGACACCAAGATGGACTCGAACAGTTCCGAAAAGATCCTGGATTCGTTACTCACATTCTCAAATCGTGCAACCAGAAGCTTCTTAAGCTAAGTGAAAATGGCATCAATGATGGATATTCCGAAGTAATGCCAAACTCTTTTGATCTAGTTTTGAATATAGCGAAGATATACTTTAAGAACTACACTGACGACCTTTCGTTCACTTTTAGAGGACTAGGGTGGGAGAGGGTTTCTACTTACTTTGCTGATGGGCTAGCATCTGTGTTCACTTACATCAGTGTTTTCCACGCAAAGAACGCAGGTAAATTTATAAATGGACTTTGCAGTGACAATCCTGGTTCTACATCCCAGGCATTGCACACAGTACTTAAAGCAATTCAAAAATCCATCATGAAGATTTTAACTGATACAGAAAATGATGCCAACTTGAAAGAGACAATACCTCTCTTATCCATAATCAAAATCTTGTACAATCTCTTTACTGAGGATTTCAACGATTATGTCTATAAGTGGATGAAGCAACTGTGCACCCAACAAGTGTTTCAAAACGGAGCCGTTTCTAAAGCTTTTGTCTCCTTGTGTTTGACACTTGGAAATCAGCAACCAAACATTTTGATATTTCTCCGAGAGATAGCTTTTGATCTACATTACCACTTGGACGATATTGATCCCGAGAAGAAAGTGAGAGGTACACCAAAGCACAATATTATCACGCCTGAAGTTGCACGAAGCATAATACCCAACTTAATTTCCACAATGGAGTTGCTGCTAGATGAAGCCGAATATGTTCTGAACTTCATGAAAGCGAATGCTGTCATTCCTACCGAATTCCTTAGCTTAGCAAGCAGTGGTGATTCCAACATCCAAAATATGGAAGACGGTGTTTCTACACGCCTTTCTGACATCATCCAAGTATTTTATGAACTGGTGCAAACTGGTGTTCCTGCCGATCATACCAGCACCAGTATTTTTAAACTTGTCGCCAGATTCTACAGAATCCTCACTGCTATGGCCAAGTACTACCTGTTAAGACACACTAAGTCGAAGAGAGCCGAGTTGCATCCTTCATTTGAGAAATTGGTGAAGCTTTCTCACACCAAGCTCACCAACTCTGCCTATGCTTTCATCACCTACATACAAGTTTTAAACGAAGGAGGCGATCGCAAGAAGAAGGTGAAGAGCAGTGTAGCGGCCGCCAAAGCGATGCGAGAAATTAGGACTGTTCCCACTCTTGTTTTTGCGATCGAGTCCTACGAGAAGAACCTTATTGTCCTCTCCAAGAAATACAACCGCAACTTGGTGAACCACATGAAATTAAGCACTGCCAGAGATTTTCGTATTAACGCTGATGCTCTTGCGAATGCCAATGATGAAGACAGCCAAGAGGCGAACTCGACTGTCGATGAAAATTCTGTGGACGGTGCTGATAATAATGAAGAAGTGGCTGCTGATGATGAAGAACCTGTCAATGATGCGTCAGATCATGAAGAGGTCCAAAATGATGAAGAAAATAATGCGTCGGAGGAAGAGATTCTTAACAATCCGTCCGAGGAAGAAATTGGAGGAGACTCGTCAGATAATGATGAAACTGTTGACAATATTAGATTAGCTGCCACTTCATCTAAAAATAACAAGCCTGAAAAGACTGCCAATAAATCGGCAGCTATCAGCAAAATTTTAAGCAGAAGCAAAGCTGGGCCCTTAAGCAGAAAAATAGCTGCTAATGCATCTTTGAGTAAGAATAAGGCCACAGCTGAATCTTCAAGTAAAATTAAGGCTACTGCTGAAACTTCAAGTAAGAATAAGGCCACAGCTGAATCTTCAAGTAAAAATAAGGCTACTGCTGAATCTTCAAGTAAGAATAAAGCTACTGCTGAATCTTCAAGTAAGAATAAAGCTACTGCTGAATCATCAAATAAGAATAAAGCTACTGATAACGATAAGACTCCGAGGAAAACTAAAGATGCTGATCAAACTTCGACTACTGCTAAGACCAACCGATCTTTAAGTAGAGGAAAAACAACCGACAAATCCATAATTACAAATGGAGTTTCTGACAAGTCTCTTCAGAATGGTAACCATGCTAAAAAGTTAAAAACTAATGACACTCCTAAAAAGAGTAGGTCCACTAAGCGAGCTGCTTCAGAGGATAAAACGGAAGAAAATGCTTCTAGCAAAGCATTGAATGTTAAAAGAAAACGCTTAGGTGTGCGACGTTAGATAATATTTTATACATTATATCATCGAATGTATTTTACAAATGTATATGTTGTATTATATTTTTGACGCATATCAATGTGCAATGTTGATTATCAAATAATTCTAAATTTTGTCTTTGTATAAGAAACTTTAAATAAAAGTTTAAACGTTTTAAAAGAGTTGTTGTTTTTATTCACATTTTATTATAGTTTTTGATTTCAGACAAAAAGGAAGGTTTTTTTTTATTACATAGAGCATATGATATATATAAAAACAAGATAACCTCATTTCTAGCAAAATCAAATTCTGCATCTCAACCGGATAGATTATCAGATTTGGAAATTAGCTCTACACTATAGATTATTTTATTCTATTTAATTTTTCCATGTGGGTAGTAAATAATAGGTTTTATTTTTTAAGAAATTTCTTTTGAAGAACCTTTTTTATTTATCATAAACAGACTTGGTGAGACTTAAATGCATAGAAGCGAAGAAATGAAAATTATCTAGCAAAAAAAAGCGTTTATAAATAATTAGGGCAATTGGAAAAAAGTGGACTTTAATCCCTTCAATTTGCTTGTTTATAGTGACGTAGTTATTTTCTGCTTTCATTCCTCAGATACTCTGTTCCCAAATGACATGGTCCACCAATCGAGGCTTAAGACAGAAATTAATTTTTATTAAACATTTCTGTTGCTACCCATGACCTGAAACATGCCGAATATGTCATGAGACTTTTGGCTCTCTCATATTTTTCTGTAATTCAACCATAATTTAACAATGCAGAGCAATCCTCCAAATGTTTGGCAGTCATTTGTTGTTTCTCAATCAATAGAAATATAGACTTATCCATTCCCTGTATTAGCTCATTGTGAGTATTTAATTTTTTTAGAATTTGACATTTGGAAAACATTCAAAAAATTTCTTTAGTTTTATGTATTGATATATTTGCAATGCAGTTAAATACTGGAATGAAAATTTATGTTTCAGCTTTCTGATTGGTTGAAAAGAAAAACTACACGAAATATCAGTTCTAATACAACTTTAATCTGCTTCTTATTAGTTGCGTTCTTGTTTGCAGCTTTTAAATATCTTAACTTGTTTGCAGCTTTAGGCTTTCAAAATCTTCTAAAAAATTAAATCTTAATTTTTAGAAGACAATTAGTAACTTCTTTCTCAATAAATAGACTGATTCATTCTCTGCAATAGATAAAAAAATTTCTTCAAATTCAGATTTTGGATTAGTGAACGATCTTTGACTGTAACTTTATCGCATTTCTTGTTTGTTTACTTTTTTTTCTTCCCCCTCTTCGGCCCCTTATGACATGTAAAGAATTTTATCCTTTATCGGGGAAAATCAACAAGCAGAAAGAATGTTAGGTAATAACACGTCTCAAACGATAAATATTTACATTTTATTAATATTTTCATAGATTTTCTCTTCATTTTGAACCTTAAAATGTTTTGTTTCCTTTAGTTTTGAGATAAAAGTTTCGTTTCAAGGAAAATACGATGTTTTTGATGTTGATAAAGATAGTACTAATACTTTTTTTATTTACTTTTCCCTATCAAACATACTGTGGGAGTTGGAAACAAAAGAGATATATTGTCTTTTTTTCATTGAATATTTATTAATTATTTATCGATATTTTTTTCATGTTTTAGAGCGCTGCCTAAGAATAGTGAGCCAAAGGCGGCTTTATTGCACCAAATCTGTTCCGAGAATAACAACTCATTATACAGTAGTTCCCAGAGAAACAGACCCAAGATGGAAAGGTATTTTAGTAATAAAAATGTAATTTACAAGGAATCACAGTATATTTAATCGTATATATTTGTACGAGTTTGTCATCGAAAAGGCCTTTTTATCTACCACTTTTAAATTTTCTTAATGTTGATCCATATTATCTTGAAAGTTGGCTTTGTTTTGTTGGTCCAAAGAAGGTAAAAGAACTTACTAATAATATAGAAGAATTGTAGTTTAAAATTACGATAGATTAAACGTATTTTGATTATTATAGCTTATTTTTGTGACATAGTAGTTTTTTGTGTACGTAGTTTAAAGTTTCAATAACTTACTTACCTTTATTTTCGGGTAAATATTTTTATACTTTGTTGTGGTTAAAAAAAATTGGTAGAGATTTACTGTACGGTCCCCCTTGGCGAAATTTCCAAAATCGCGCCAAAAGTCCGTATTTTGGCGCCTTTTTTTAAAAAAAAACATGATTCAAATAAAAGATTGCATGGGAATATTTCTTATGAAAACTCAAAGGTCCGATAGGGTTGCCAGAAAACGTCATCGGTGCGAAGTCGTAGAATTCAATTCTTCTGTCGAAGTCAGACAGGTTGCCAGAAAAAATATTTATCGCCAAATCCAAAAAAATCGCGCCAAGGGGGACCGTACAGTAAATCTGATCCAAAAAATTAATTTGATATTCGTAAAAAATCCTATGACAAGACCCTAACATATACAGCCCCCCCCCCCCCCCCCACACACGCACAGTACTACAGTCCATGTTAAATAATATATTTGGTTTAAAATAATTTCTGTATTTATGAGCTTGTTTTCTCTTAGAGTTACAGTAAGAGAAAACAAGCTTGTACTCCTGAAGAAACTTTTGAATGTCACTCTGAAAGTTAGAATGTGAACCCTCTATGTAAGTAGGCCATATTCTCGCTGAATGGTGGCTTAAATACAAGATAAACTGGTTGGTTCGATGTGCTTTGGAGCAATGTGATATGAAACAGATAACTAAATTCAGAGGTTAAGGGAAAATGAGCCTAATCATATCGCGGGTCTCCAAACCAAAGTGCCTCAGTGTTAATCCAATAGGAAAAAATATTTTCTTTGCCACATTTCCCCAGCTGTATTGAATATTTTTACAAACTGGTTTTTTTATGTGATAAATGTAGCCGACTTACAGATCCTGGCAACCACACTTTTTGAAATTGGTTCGAATAATTTTTTTTAAATTTTCAATAAATAATTTTACACAAAATATTCGAATTCAATTGGTTGATTATAGAGATAACAGGGTGGTAACAGAACCTGGAAAACAGGGAATTCTCAGGAACTTTTTAATTCTGGAAATATCAGGGGATTCTCAGGGAATTTTTCAAATTTCGCAAAATATCAGGGAAATTTTCCATTTGAATTACTTAAGAGAGTCGGATGGTTCTATCTCGCCCATGTTAATTTTCCTAACTTTAGGAACATTTTTTTCAGGAACTGTATGAGATATCATTATAAACTTTTTTATATTTTGTTCCTTACATATAGCCCTTTGATTTAAACTGAGGATATTTCATAGTATGGTATTTTTTCTAACGTAACGTTCTGATAATCAGCACCACTTCGGATAATTGAAGTTCTACTGTAGCTATTAATGACTGTTTAGAAACTTGGGGTTTAAAAATATCATGATATTATATGTTTAGCATTGAGAGAGAGAGAACATTTTTGATTTCAATTTTGTAATAAATAGTGCACACTTTTCCCCCTATACTCAGCTTCATTTTCAAGCATATAGGCTTTAAGGGCTTGAAAATAAGGTTTTTCATTCAAAACTTTTCAAGAAGTGTACGAACTATGTTATAATGCTATTCTCTGATCAAGTGGTTCATCTGAACTTATTCTAATTTCCGGAAATCTGGAAAAGTTAGGTAGGCTGATCCATAATCCGGAAAGTCTTACCGCTATATCTGGATTAAAGTTTCTGTACTGCATTGTATATTTTATAGGTTATTGTAAAATCAGGGAATTTTTTGTGAAAGTATCAGGGAAATCATGGAAATATCAGGGAACTTTTTTTCAAGGATTTTGTCACCACCCTGGATAAGTAAGTCATCTACATTTATCATTAAAAAAAAACATTTGTAAAATTATATTCAATACAGCTGAAGAAATGTGGCTTAGAAAATAATTTTTTCCCTTTAGATTAACACAGAGGCACTTTGGTTTGGATACCCGCGGTCGATCGAGCTCATTCGCCTTTAAGGGGGAATGGGCGCCCTGGGCCGCGGGTCTCAAAAACAAAGTGTATCACCGTTAATCTGATGGCGAAAAAAATATTTTCTCTGCCACATTTCTCCGGCTGTATTGAATATTTTTACAAGCGGATTTTTTTATGTGATAAATGTAGCTGACTTACAGGTCCCGACCTTCCCACTTTTTGAAATTGGTTCAAATATATTTTTAAATTTTTGATAAATTTACACAAAATATTCTAAGCAATTTCAAAATGTGGGAAGATAGAGACCTGTAAGTTATCTATATTTATTATTTAAAAAAAAACGTTTGTAAAAATATTCAATACAGCCGGAGAAATGTGTCAGAGAAAATAGTTTTTCGCCATTGGATTAACACTGAGGCACTTGAGTTTGGAGACCCGCAGTCCAGCGCGCCCATTCCCCCTTAATCAGTAAAGCTCAAAACAAATAACATAGGCTCTAACATAATTCTGTGACATAGTGAAAATCATCAATCAGCTAGTACACAAGAAAGGTAAAAAAGTGAAATTAAAAAAAACACCTGCATCAGTCTTGGATTTATAAACAGAAATATATGGTCATTCGAGTTCTTTGAATCTACGTAGAGATATATCTCTGTTAATCTGCATATATTTTCTCCGCAACTGGAGTTCAGTTTAGGTCGAGAGCACGGCAGCTCTTGTACTGATCGTGGACCATTTTTGTTAGATTTTCATTTATATCAAAATGCAAACTCGACACTTCTCTGGAGACCATTGTAAGTACTATAAGTACATTGTAAGTAGTTTAAGACAATGCGTTTTTCAGACATCCCCATGGAGAGAGTGAGCGACGAGACCGATGTTGTGATAGTGGGCGGTGGCCCGGCGGGTATGGCGGCCGCCATACGACTCAAGCAGCTGGCGGCGGAAAAACAGAAGGAACTCAGGGTATGCCTGGTGGAGAAGGCTTCCGAAATAGGTATGGATGGTGTATTTTGTGAGAGGTCACTCTTTCATCTTTTCAGTGGTTATGGGCCATAAAAAAATTACTTTAGACTTTAACCATTTAAAACGGGGGGAAAAAAAAAACTGGTGTTCCACTTCACTAAAATAAAATACTGAACCACCTCTAAATGTGATGTTCTTTAATCGATGGTTCAAATCAAACTGAAATACAAACATAGTGTGAAAAGGAATCATTAATCCCCATAGATATCATAGTTAAAGTATTAGATTGGTAGATCAAGTGACCTCCAATGCTAACGACGGTACACGCATGGAGACCAAAATAAGAGGGCAATATGGCCAGTATTGCCATCACTTTAAGGAGAAAAATGCTACGGCATCATCAGAAAAATACCATTTATTTTAGAATTTTTCTAAAATTACAAAAAAAAATATCGTAAAAATACTAGCTGCATTTTGGAATCTTTTTAGTGACTTGAAATGCTTTTATAGTATTTTTTTGTTAATTTTAGAATTCAATGGTATTTTTCCGATAATGCCGTAGCATTTTTCTCCTTAAAGTGGTGGCAACACTGGCCATTTTGCCCTCTTGCTTTGGTCTCCATGCGCGTCCCGTCGTCAGCATTGGAGGTCACGTGATCTGCCAATCTAATACTTTAACTATGGTATCTGTGTTAATCCCCAAGAGCGTGGGAAAAGAAATGCACAATAACGATGCAAAAGCAAGGAGAAAAGAATTACGTAACTTCAATACCAGCGCTCGGGGGAAAAAATACTACACAATTTCGCGAAACCAATCAAGAGGATATAAATTTGCAGAAACAAACTCCCCCAATGTTAACCTAAATTGAACATGTTTTCATGACTAGTAGACTACTTATTGAGGCCCAGTGGCTTAGTGGTAGTGCTTCCTATTGCCATGCCACTGGTCCGGGGATCAAGTCCCGGATTGGGCAAGGTTGACTCATCCTTCTAACCTTTAAGTGGGTCAATAAAATAAGGACCAAGCATGCTTAGGAACTAAACACTGGGGGTTCCAAGTGAAGTTGACCACCAAACAGGAACCCCAGCTCCCCAGAGCCCTTGGTCAAGTAAGCTGAAATGGGCATGGCAGGCCTTGGCCCGCTAACAGGCTGTTGGGCGAAGAATTTAGGTTTAGTATAAACATTTTTTACTTACCAATCAGGGATATTCTGAGGTTCATTTCAGTAATCGACCTGCTTCAAGGTTAAACGATGGGGTTAGTGCAATAGACCAGTGGTCGCAGTGCTTGGCCCTGACGGGCCGCCCCACTCACGTCATAAGTCATAAACATTTTTAACCAATTTTTTTTAAAACTCTGCTTAGGTATTAGGATACAAGTGTTATTTTAAATCATTTATCTCTAAGTTAATTAAAATGTTCTTTGTTTGTTGGACAAACAAAACAATGATCTGTGGTTTACAAGTAAGTACAATAATCCGCAGATATTTAAAAAGAAATGATTTATTTAACTTTGAAGATCCCTTATAAACTAACAGCTGAATACTTACTTCATTCAAAATCAGGAATTTTAAAATAAAATCCAATCATCAAAGCATAACCTTTTAGTAACAACATTTTTAACTATGAAAATAGTTTAAAATTTTAAGATATATCTTTCTTCAAAAAAAAAATCTGTTAGAAGAGAGTGTTTAAACCAAAATATTATATTCAATAAATTTATTGATGTTTTATAATTAAATATTTATTAATTATTATTACTTTTTAATTTTAGGGGGACATACTTTGTCTGGTGCTTGTATTGAAACTGATGCATTAGATAGTCTAATACCAGATTGGAAAGAGAAAGGTGTAAGTATATTATAAAATATTTCGATGGAACCTCAACCACAAAAGTGTGTCCAATTAGTTGGCAACTTTTTTAAAGGGGCCGAGTAAAAATATTAAAATGCCTTCCCTTCAATAATGGGTAGTTTTTATTACAAACTGCAATGTGAATTGATAATATCTGATAACAATACTCTTCTTTAAGTTTAATGACATAGGTTGCTGCTCACCAAATATAATTTAAATTTAACTATTTGTTCCAGGCGCCTATAACAACACCTGTTAAAGCTGATAAATTTGCATATTTAACAAAAACCAAGAGAATACCAATTCCTATATTTAAAGGTAGTATTTTTCAGTTATTTATTAATTTTTTTTTTGTCGGTTTTGTTTAGTTTTTCTACAATTTACTTCATTTTGTATATGTTTATAGTATTTCTGAAAATGCATAACTTTTGTGCATCCTTACATTGCACAATATAAACTATATAACCCACATGATTCAAATACCAGACACTATTACACTCAACTATAATAATATGGTTGAGTATAATAGTATCTGGTATATATCGTTGGTCAAATGACAAAACCACGAATGCGTAGGGGAGGGATTGGAGGTTTTTGAAAATGGCGGGGTTATAAGTATCCAGTTTTCCTTCCCTGTGACTTTGCACATTCATGGTTTTGCCATTGACTGTCAATATGTTATTGTACAACTCGCATATCAATAAACATTACATAAAAATATGAAATTAATACTTTGAATTGGTTATTGAAATTGCTTTATTACTGTACATTGATTTATTGAGTAGTGGCAATTGAAAGTCATGTAGTGTTACACACCCCTAGTTTTAACTAAATATAGCAATGCATTTTTTAAAAAAGAAAGGTAATGTTGTAACGGAGGCCCAGTGGCTTAGTGGTAGTGCTTCGCATTGCCACGCCACAGGTCCAAGGATCGAATCCCAGATTGAATGAGGTTGACCCATCCTTTATCACTTGAGTGGGTCGATAAAATGGGTACCAAGCATGCTTGGGAACTAAAAACTGGGGGTTCTGTGTGAGGCTGACCACCTTACCGGACATATGCCTAGCACCCCAGAGCCCTAGGTCACGAAGGCTGAAATGGGCATGGCAGGCTTGGCCCAGTAATGGGCTGTTGCGCCAAGGAGTTTAGTTTTTTATAAGTATCCAGTTTTCCTTCCCTGTGGTTTTACACATTCATGGTTTTGCCATTGACTGACAATATGTTATTGTACAACTCGCATATCAATGCTATTAATAATCATTACATAAACATATTAAATTAATACGTATTTTCAGTTTTGTCACTGTTTGGTGTAATGAATCTTAATGCATTTGAATAACATTCTATTGAACTTCTGTTACTTATCTTTCTACTTAATTATTATTTTCATCTTGTGTTAGGTCTTCCAATGTATAACCATGGCAACTACATAGTGAGGTTAGGAAATGTTGTACGGTGGTTAGGACAACAAGCTGAAGAACTGGGGGTAGAAATCTATCCTGGTTATGGAGCTAGTGAGGTGAGAGTTTTTATCTTTGTATGTTTCGTTGCCTTGACTACACCAATATTTTTGACCACGGGCCGCCACTGACTTGCTGATCGCCAATAGGAATGACATCATCCAAACATTTCTAACTACCTGATAAAAAATTATTTGTTTATCCCTCCGTCAGGTGTAAATGAATTGCAAAGAAGGTTTTGTTTTTATTTAGGGTTACAAAAAACTTTGCATTGAGCCTTTAAAATTAGGTAAGGCTTCTTTAAAACCATTTATTACATTAGTATTTATTTATTTAATATCCTTAATTTTGGTTTAGAGAACTGTACAAAGAAAGTTTCACTTATTTTTTAAGTTGCTTTAAAAAACTTGAAATATGGTTTAAATTATAAAGTTAGTCATAGTTTATATAAAAATTTTCAGACGTTTTGTGTAACATTTCTGTGCCAAATATATTTGAATTTTTTTATTTGTGTCTGATTTTGTTTGAAGGTTTTGTTTCATGAAGATGGCAGTGTAAAAGGCATTGCTACGAATGATGTTGGAATAAACAAAGACGGATCACCAAAAGTAAGTTTTTATTCTTAATTAATTATGCTTATTTTATATGAGAAATTAGAACCAGTACCTGCAAATGACAAAAAATATACAAAACTTAAAGTTTATGAAAAAGGGGAAACTTGTTATCATTAAAGGAGGGGATAACTTTTTCATTGACACAAAAATTTCAATTTTTTTTATCTAATTAGCTTTCTTAGGTCACAGTAAAGCTATTTTATTATCTTTTATTCCTTTGCTAAAGCTTTCAGATATAGCTTTTTTTTTTTTTAAATAACTTATACATTTTCAATTTATTCTTCAATCGTATTCCCAATTAGGCTTAAATTTAAAGAATGTAGCATAGTTTAAAGAAGAGATGTTAATTTTTTAAAAATCCAATATTACAGTAATATACAGGGTGAAGCAAATAAAACCGGCCCTAACGTGGAGATAAGAATACGTTAGAAATGTTTCCAAGTCAAAAACCAATACAAAAACAGGTTTGCTAACATGAAGCGATTGATCGCTTCAATATTAAGCCCAAACAAACGCTTGGCGACTTATTTGCCGGCAACTACGCTATGGTTGGAAAAGCTAGTTGAAATGGTAAACAAGGTAAATAAACAAGGTTTTTAGAGCTGATCAAAAAAGTTCCCACTAGTGATTATTTCGGTTGTTGTTCAGTTGTTATTCGGTTGTAAAGAATCGGACCTTTTTGTTTTTGTTAATGCAAAACATTCTAAATTGATTGCAAAACCCAGAATCTGGTGTTCAGACCCGTTTCAGAATGTTTTTGAACTTGTTGACAGCAGATCCTGGATCCTGGCTGACGCCATTTCGTAACTGATCGTTGCCTAGCACTCTTTTTTGGCACTTTTACACATTTAAATTCTTGAACAAACAACTTGTCACATTTTTTCCATGAATTCGTTTTAATATAATTTTCTACAATAAACACTCTCTGCTGTACTGTGAGTTTCATCTTCACCTGTGAATTGATCAACTCACACAGTCGCAACTCACACTGACGCACTACGATCTGAACTGGCCAATAGTCCATGAGTAGCTCTAATGTGATGCTAATCCAATCCAACCAATGCAAAAACAGGTTTGTCAAGTGAAACCATTGCACGCTTGAATAATCTTTTATTTCCACTAGCATTCCTAAGCATTTCAACGTATTCCTATCTCTAGACCGGGGCCGGTTTTATTTGCCTCACCCTGTACAATTAGAGAGAAGAGTTTCTGAGAGAGAGTAGTATCTGAGAGAAGGGTCTATAGAATTTCCCCTACCATATAAATCCACCATTTTATTGCAATTGCATTGATATAATTGCCTGTCATTTGTTAATAAATTATTAATTCTTTTTAGGAATCATTTGAGCGAGGCATGGAACTACATGCCAAGTGCACCATTTTCGCGGAGGGTTGCCACGGACACTTAGCCAAGCAACTGTATCAAAAGTTCAACCTGAGGGCGAATTGTGAGCCCCAAACGTACGCTTTAGGTTTGAAGGAAGTGTGGGAAGTAGAACCTTCTAAGCATAAACCTGGAACTGTGGAACACACTGTCGGATGGCCTCTGGTATTTGTTTATTCGTTTTCTTGGTGTTTGTATAAAGGCAATTTGATAGAGAGCTTTTGAAATTGCTTATTTAAGTTGTGATATAAGATAATAAATTTAAATCTGCTGTTTATGATGCACTTACCATAGTATATGTTTTGTTGTGTAGAAAGAGAATTGGCTTGTTTCAGGTGACATAGTTCCTTACAGATTTCATTTCTGCTTTTCCTTTAATCTGTGCTACAATTGGTGCTCTGTTCCCACATGACATTGATTCACTAATAAACTCCAGAAATTTTTTATTTTCTTCTAGAATTTCTGTTGCCACTCAACACCTGAGACAAACCCAATTCTATTTGTTTTATTAAGTCGGGGTATTTTTTACCAATTAACTTTTGTGAGTTTTATTGATATACTTTTGAAATGACCAATTAATTTTTGTATGCTTAAAAAAAACATTCAGGAATAATTGTGAATCTAACTAAATTTGCAAAATTATAAAATGCGTTCCTAGCCATGTTTTATACGATAGTGATGTTTCCTCAATGTGTTTTTATTCCTCAGATTTTTAACAGGATTTTTCTGTCATCTTACTTTTTTTTATCTGTTCATCATGGGTGTCCCGTCGTTGAACCCTTAATAAGTTAGCATGATGCCCAGAACTGAGAGCCATTTTTGGTGGCACCATCTAGGTGGCTCTCTCTTCTGATTTTGACGCTTCGATTTTAATTTTGCCGAGAGAATCCAAACCAATAATGCTGACCTATAAACGGCCTGTGCAGCTAAAAAGTCTGACAAATAATACCCTGTGTAGAGGGAGTGCACGTTAAATCTGCTCCAAAGTCCCGACGCTGTGTACGATGTCGGCCTTAACGGTTGCGTTGGGGATCTTTTACATGTCACATAATCATATGACATGCATGCTGACGATTTTTCATCCTGAAAATCTGCCAACTTACAGGGTCTCAAACACGCAGGGCTTATGAGGCAGGGACATAATACTTCACAGCCTCTGAGCCAAACTAATCGTTTTAAAGCATTATTTTAATATCACTTCTAATGTAATTCTTTTTATTTCCAGAACAACCAAACGTATGGTGGATCCTTCCTGTACCACCTTGACGAAGGATCTCCTTTAGTGGTAGTTGGATTTGTGGTGGGTCTGGACTACAGCAACCCTTACCTGAGTCCTTTTAAAGAGTTCCAGAAATTCAAGCTGCATCCCTCTGTGAGGCCCACTTTTGAAGGAGGGACTCGAATCGCATATGGAGCCAGGGCATTGAATGAAGGTGGATTTCAGGTAGATGCCTTACAAATATTATATATAAAATATAAATATTTATATTCTTTCTATTCGAGAGCATGCCCTACAAATATAATATATATGACATATTATAACTTAACCATCTCTCTCCTTAATCTTATGTTTTTAAACTTACGAACTTAAATTACCTTTTTCATATATCCTTAATATCACTTAGTACTTTAACATCCCAACCACACCCTGTCGCCAACAAACAGTCACCTAGATCAATCGTTTCATCAATCTGTTTGGTCATCACATTTTAAAGTTGACCGTTTCAAACTTTCTCATAACTCTGATTGGTCAGTGGGGGAGGGCTCGAGATTTTTCGCAATTTTTGTGGGCATTCGGTCACACTCTCTCGTCGACTGCAGTCAACAAATCAACCTTCTCCTGATGACTAGCTGTTAAATAAAAGATCTTTAATTGCTCCGAAGTTTCCCTGTCGACTTATTTTACATATATGTATAAAATATTGATACCCTACAAACATTAGTTTGCAGGGCATCAATAATGTAATAATGTATTTTATTCATTTTGTCCTTTAAAATAGTTCTTTAAAACTATGAAATGGATCTTAAATGACTTTTATTAAATTGTTTAATATTGAATTTATGTTTTTAATGTTTTTCATTACGAGAAAGTCACACAGAACTTTTATTAATTACTACCTTTTAAATATTAAAGCAAAAACATTTCTTTCTTAAAAGATGTTTACTCTGTATTAGTTTCCCTTTCATAACTTTTTATTTTTATTATTTTTCCTGAATATTAAGTTTTGTTTTACATTTTGAAATGTGTGAATAGCTTATGATATTCATTTTTCTTCATAATTTGATTCTTAATTCTGAATTTTTTTTTTTTTGTCTTAAATAATCCTTATTTTTCATGCAAAATAAAATGCAAAAAGCCTGACTTCACAAATATTTTACAAATTTTAAATAATTAATGACACATTGCCAAACCACTGTGAAAATGGTGTCAAACCAAGCATTTAAAGTGCATATCAAACTATATTAACTTTTAACTTTTCAATATAATTTAAAAAGCATCTGTATGTTGCAGGTTTTTTTAATAATTTTAAATACTTTTGGGATACTTATGTATAAACACGTCACAAGACTGTCGCATTTGCTCAACAATCCATATAATTTAAAAAAACTTTAACTAATTTATTAAGGAAGCAGGGCCGGATTTAAAGATTTGCCGCCTGTAGGCTACAATTGATTTGCCGCCACTGTCACAATATTCTCCCCCTTAGGGGAAAGGTAGCTGGTTAGCTGCAAAATAGGGTGGTATGTGCTGTTTAAAATAGATACACATATTGGAATCATCTGTATGTACCCTTTACACGCTAAATCGAAAGCGGAATAGGCAAATTTTTTAAAATGTTCTACTATTTTTCTTTCAACTTTGAAATCCGGGAGAAGGGGCTGTAATTGCCCTCACAGCGACCGTGTTTGCTACGAAATATTAGTACTATATATACGTTTACGGTTCACGCATTAATGTAAATTTTTTTTTTCTTTCTTAAAAATATTCGTATCTTTATAATAATTTTTTTATGCCGAATGCCGCTTTAATTGGTTGTTAAATTTGCCGCCCCCAAAAATTCGCCGCTCTAGGCTACAGCCTGCTCAGCCTATTTAGAAATCCGGGACTGTAAGGAAGTTTTTAAAACCATTAAGTATAAAAATAAAATTTCAAAAGTTTTACTTAATGAGTTAAAACGTGTGCAGTGAAAAGTAAGTTTTTCACTTTGACCAAATTATTTATATCTCAGATGGGTTAAAATTCTATTTTCAGAGCATACCTAAGCTGACATTCCCTGGGGGTTGCTTGGTTGGTTGCAGTCCCGGCTTCATGAATGTCCCCAAAATAAAAGGAACTCACAATGCCATGAAAAGTGCTATGATAGCTGCAGAGTCAGTTTTCGATCTGGTCACAGCAGAAAACACAAGTTCAGAAACAATCGGTAATTAGTTTTAGAATTAAACTATGCTGACTTTAGAATTAATTATACATAATGTATTATTTATACAAATCAGGGATTGGAGTAACGCGTTACTTGTAACAGTTACTCTTTTTAGGTAACGTCGGGTAACGCCGTTACATTTTTCAGAAAGTAACTGTAACTTAGTTACTTTTAGCGGTAACGAAGTAACAAAAAATTGGTTACTTTTCCGTTACTTTCCGAAGGCTGTCTGATGCTTATTTATAAATTCCACTCCTAGAGAGAAGGGAACATTTCGCATTATCTGAGCTTTTCTTGGGAGGGAAAAAGCAAACTAGCATTGTCCACTTTGGCTGCTAACAGCAGCCAGAGTTGTGAAATTGTTTCGTTAATAATGATTTTCTTTGAAAAATGGTAAGATGGCTGAATTACAATTTTTCTCATAACTTGAAATTTCAAAAAGTAACTGTGAATCGTTACTTTTCGTACTAAATAACTGTAACGTGTTACTTTTCATATTAAGTAACTGTAACAGTAACAGAGTTACTTTATTTATTAAGTAACTGTAACTGTAACAGTTACTTTTTTAAAGTAACTTTCCAATCCCTGATACAAATGTATTATTTATTAGCATTACTAAGAGCTTGTTTTTGCATAATGATTTATTATTAACTAATTAATATCAAAGCAAACCAAAGTCTCTTCCATTTATTAATGATTGCCTTCATAATATAAGTTTAAATTTCATTAACGAAAGTCAATCAATATAATTTTATTTTACTTCTTCAGAATTGTTTAATTTCAACTACTAACAAAGAAACCTTTTGCCTATATAAATAGAATTTTACCCTCTTAGGGGGGACGCGGTACCCAAAAAATTAAATCCAGTATTTTTATCGCTAGCATTCAAATTAAACTATTTTTACAAACAGGGTTCGTACGCCTCCTGAAATTCCTGAAAAACTCCTTAATTTAAATTTTTTTCTCCTAAGGGCCCTTATAACTCCTGAAATTCGTGTTTCAACTCCTGATATTTTTTCCCGTCTCCTGAAAAAATTGACGCTAATCGTTATTCTCCTATCTCTGCCGTTTTTCTCCCGTACATTATTCGGTATAAGTCTACTATACAGGCACGGTATAAAAATAAAGTTCGGACATCGTGATACTAGTTAATGTCCCAGAATGTACCACACAACTCTGTAAAAAAGATTTTTTTTTCTTTTTGTGTTTCATCATTTGAAGTGCAGTGAAGTCACTAGACTAATATGATAATAAACATATTCAATTTCATTCCGCGTTACCTCCTGAATTTACATTGCTGCACTCCTCAAAAACTCCTTAGAAACTCCTGAATTTCACTATCATAGATGGAGTATGAACCCTGTACAAAGAACTAACATTCAATAAACATATACGAAAAAATGATAAATGTTAAAACGTAAGTTTTTTTTTAAAAAATTAAAACATTTAAAATTTTTAACGTTTTTTCAAAATGCTACTCCTCCTACAATTTAAAGAATTTTGTAATGGATTTTTTTTCAAAATGTTCCCACAACATCTATTAATAAAAGTTGGTATGGATATTGAGCTATCAGTTAAACAAAAAAAGTTATGTAGCTTTATGTATAAAAATGGCCAAAAAATAAGATTTTTTTTGTAAATTTTGAGCATAATTTTTTTTAAAAATCTATTCACACTAGACCTTATCCCATATCAACTTTTGTTAAACGCATATGTTTCAACACAGGAAAAAAATTTTTGGAGCTCTACATTAATTTACCAAAAAGCCTTAGGGTTTTAACCATTCCACAAGCTGAAAAAATTAAAAATTTAAAATATCAACATAAAATTTCGAAAACCATTTTACCAAACCACTATATCATTTTCAATAAACCGACACCATTATAAAAGAATCCTTCTTTTTTTGCGATATCCTTAGCTCACAGCATTCAAGCATGTTTAATTATTTTCTGGGCGGCATTAAATTTTGGGTAATGCGTCCCCTGTCTTAAATGGGATTGAGGGCAGGGTTAAACCAGAGAAATGAAATTAATTTAAGTTTTGGATGTATATTTGATTGCACGTTTATACACTGATGATATTTGTTTTATAAGTATACACAATTAAAGTAATGTGCCATTTTATTTAACGTATTTGAGCATTACAAATTTAATAACATTAAAAAATCCATAATTTTTTTTAAAGTTTAGAAAATCAGAAACTTGCTACATAGTTCCGAGCCGTAATTCCATTTATTTTATCCAGCCTATGAATAGACTATCGATAATGAACCAAGTCACTTTTAGCCAAATTGTACACTTTAGGAATAAAAATTTTTTTTAGTTTAAAGCGGTGATCCAATTAAATGAAATCGGGTTAAGAGGAAATCTACTGTACTTATATATGAATTTAGCAAGATTAATTAAGATCCTTATTTTAAAAAAGATCTAAGTGTTTCCTGAGTAAAAGTCTTTACAAAATCTTTCTATAATATTTATATTTCGCCTTAAAATTGTTTTCTTCACACTATTGTACATAACATAAATACATTTCTACATTATTATTACATTTTATTTACATTTTCTACTCAAACAGCTCCTGAACCAACAGAATATGAGAAGAGACTAAAAGAAAGCAGCGTGTGGAAAGAACTGAAGTCCGTCCGCAACATACGTCCGTCTTTCCACTCCCCCTTGGGTGTTTTCGGAACGATGTTGTACACTGGGGCATTCTATTTCCTAGGGAGGGGAAAAGAGCCGTGGACACTGTCACATCATGGTTAGAATTTTAAAATAACATTTTCTTTAGTTGAAATTAAAATTCTTTTAATAAAAAATATGTAGGATTAAAATACTTAAATTAAAAATATAGCTATTAACTTTTTATTATTTCTTAAATTTATGAAAAAATATATAATCAAATAATTAAAAAAAATATTGAAGAAATAGTTTGCAGTATGCTTGCAACCAAATAAGGTTAGAAAATTAGTAAAAAAGAATTTTGTTTGGTTGATTTAGTTTTTTTTTCTTTCATCTGATGAGATGCTTGTTGTTCTCTATTTTATTACTAAATGTTATTATTTTTATTATTTCTACTTTTCAATATAGTTTTAAAACTTAAAAATATATTGTAGCTCAGCTCATACAGTTTTATATAGTTTTAATTTTACTTGTTAAATTCATTTTAAAGTTATTATAAAACTTTTCTTGTGTAAAACAAATTCGTATAAGCATGTAAAACTGAAAATCGTTATTTTTTCAACATGTTATTCTACATTTCTGAATATTTTGTAAAAAAAATTCTTTAAGCAGGCATTTTTGATATCATATAAACATATCTTTTGTGCGTCATAACAAAGGAGTTAATGGGCTATTCAAGGAACCGAACATCTTTGGCATTTCAAACAATTTGTCGTTGTTACTGAGTTTGACTGTAGAACATTTCAACAGGTGCTGATTACCAGAAACTAAAGCCTGTGTCCGAGTGCCAACCGATCGACTACCCTAAACCAGATGGTGTTGTGACCTTTGACCTGCTATCATCAGTGTCTCTGACTAACACAAACCATGACGACCAACCAGCACATTTGACCTTAAAAGATGATTCCGTACCAACGGAAAAGAACCTAAAGATCTATGGAGGGCCTGAGGCGAACTTTTGTCCAGCAGGTAATGCAATTAGTCTTTTGCTTTAAATTTAGTAATTTTTTTCATACTATAAAAGATGTTATTGTAATTCAATCCTCTTCATCTTGTATTGTATTTCTCTTTAATTTATTTTTATACCGCCTTTTCTCATATTGCTTCTCATTATTTTTATATTTATTTTATCTCTCATTGTAATTTTTTCATTATTGATCTACTACATATTGTATATACTCTTTTTTTCTAACCTTCCATTTATCTTGTATTTCTTTCCTTATAACTGATTTGTATTTTCGGTCAATTTATCTTTATTCCTCCTCAACCTGTATTTCTCATCTCTTCCTTTCTCCTCATATTTTATTGGAACTAATCAAAGTTGCCATTGTCATAATTTAGTTTCTATTTTTTTTCTTCAGTTGCTAATTTACTTAAGTTAACTTAAAAAAAAAAACCTTTGTTATTAGAACTGGATTTGTTTCTCTTGGTACACACTTATGCTGCAATGTTTTATCTTTTTTTTAATAATAAACATTATTTTATTCTATTATATTGAATTAGAAATTTTTAGAAAAGGTTATTTTTTATAAAGTTTAAAAAAATGCTTTAATTCTATTGAGTCTTAGTGCCTTTACTCTTATCAGTTTCTAAATAAATATTCTTTTAATAACTACCCAAAAGGTTTTTTTTTATCATATTCAACATGGTTCATTTAAAGATGCCAAATTACTTCATTCTCTTTGTTCCAAGTCAGGGTTCGAAATTAACGGTTGCTAGTCGCAAAATGCAAATAAATCCTACAATTTTGCTACTCAAAAATATATTAGTCATTGTTATTGCAACTAGTTTTGTTTAAACTTTTTAATGTGGTTTCCAAATATCTTAATTGAAGAAAATCATCTTAAAATCACAAATCCTTGACAATAAGTCAAAATTAATTTATTTGATTCTGAAATCGCAAAACTCCGGATACAATAAATACAATGACATAAAAATAGTATTTTTTTCCATAAAATTTTTCTTAAAAATGCTCCTACTTTTAAAGTTAGTAGCACAAATTAATCCTACATTTTTTCATCACATTTCTGACACTGGTTCTGAAAACTGCCTGATCCCAGTATAGCTTCAGTATGAATCGTATTCAAAGGTCATTAAAAAGATCCTGATAAAAATTACTTTATTTCTCTTTGGGCTGGGAAGCCCAGTCGGTTAGGATTTCGCCTAGCATGCGAAAGGTCCCAGGTTCGGTTCCGGGCATCGCCAAAATAACTGCCGACCTATAAACGGCCCATGCAGCCAAAAATGTCTGACGAATAATACCCTGTGCACGTTAAATATGTTCCAAAGTCCCAACGCTGCGTACGATGTCGCCCGTAACGGTTGCGTTAGGTGCCTACTCAGGTGTCGGCTCGTCACTTGACTGTGGTTATAAAGTACAACCCCCGTTACCAATAGCCCTCGTGTAGCTCTAGTGCGACGATAATTCAAACTAAACTAAACTTTATTTCTCTCTGCCCCAGGCGTGTACGAGTACGTGCCAGATGAAAAAGGCGAGATGACTTTTGTGATCAACAACCAGAACTGCATCCACTGCAAGACCTGCGACATTAAATGCCCCCACCAGAACATCAACTGGGTCACCCCAGAGGGGGGAGGGGGACCGGCCTACAGTGGAATGTAAAAAAAATATTTTTTTAAAAAGAACTTGTATTTTTTTATTGTAAATTAAAAGTTTAAGTGTTATAGGTGCTTAAAGAATTTTTTTGAAATATTCTCTTTGTTATTATGTGTATTTGGTTTTCTTAATTTAATATTTATAATAATTTAATTATTGAAGAAGTATATATTTCTTAATATGGAACATGTCTTAGTATTCCTTTAGGTTTAGATATTTTACTGTAAATATAGCATCAAAATCATACAACTGAATATAAAACAACCTTTAATATATATATTTTTTAAATTGTAAATACTACTTATAGATGATTTATTAAAAAGAATATACTAGCACAAAAGCTAATTTATACTTGTATTCTTCTCTGTTATGAAATAGCCTAACAAAAACTATTAAGTTATTTTCTTTTTAAGTATTTCATTTCTCTGATTAATTTAATGTTCTTTTTCATGCATAATTATTTTAATTCCTCTAGAAAATCCCTGAGCTTATCCTCTTGAAAACTGAGAACCATTAAAATAAATATTTGCTTTTCGTTCGAACACAGTTTGCAATACTGATATAGTGATCAAAAGCTGCAAGTGATTACATTTGAATTGGATTATATAGACTATTTAAATTCCTTTTCGGTTCTTGGACAAATTCTTTAGTAAAATAAAGTATCCATTTTAATGGTTCTCATAAGTCCCAGGCGGTTAAAGTGCCTTTAGGTGTTTAATTGATGTCCTAAATTGTTTTAATATAATTTCTAATATATGCGTCAAATTTTGATATCGCTAAACAGGGAACTTGTATGCAGTCTGTCAAATATGTTAACATTAAGAAATGGTATTAAAATTGTTTTCAAAAGTAATACTTTTTTTATAAAAAAAATACTAGTGTCGAAATGTTTCAAATATGCTAAATTAATTTGGGATTTTCTAGATAAATATTTTTTATAAAACAACCACTGAAGATAAATCAAATTTGGATGCCAATTCTTATGTAAAACAGTTTAAAGTACATGAAAATAAAAATTGGGTTAAAATATTTATATTTAAAAAAGCCTTAGCATTAAAAAAAAATTCAATTTTGTTTAAATAACTTTAAAATTCTTTAAATTGTTCTTGTCATAAATTGTTTTTAAATACAGATTGAAGTAATAAAACATCAATTTTATAGTGAATATGTCAAAATTAGATTTTTTTTTTAAAAAGTGGTACCATGTCCCCTTAAGTGTACCTCTAAAATATGGCCTGTTACAATGAAAATCTTTTATATGGGTAAGCAAATGTCTATATTATGTATTACAATTCAATTTTTTTAATAAATATTTTTATAAAGATTGCTGTGTTGATAATTGATTAAATTCAATAAAAAGTGAGAGTAATGTCAAAATATTTTATTGCAATATTTAAAATCCAAAGCCATTTGATTATTATGACAACAACAGTTCTCCAAATACAATAAATTATAAAAAAGGCACTATATATAAGGCAAAATTGCACTATTTAAATTACAAATTCTTTAATGAGGTTTAAATCAAAAACATAACCAAATTGCCATAACCATTGCAAAAGAAATCAAACATAATAGTTGTATTAATAATTGTAAGGCAAAATTATATGCATATTATTAATAAACTAAAAAAAGTCAGGTATGCAGTTTAAGGTAAAGTATTGTCTAACTGTAATGTAGGATTTTTTTTAACAGTGATATGTTATTGCACATAATACAATATAAAACTGAATGTATTTAAAAATTTGAGGTTTAATTATATCAGACTACACATGAAAAGTCTAACTCGCATAAGCACCCACACTTCAAAATTAGAACCATTCACTCAAGACTTAAAATGGTTTTTAAAGTGTCTATTTACATTTAAAATAGCAGTGATTCCTCACACTGATATGACAACTTTTAAGAAATATTTTGCATAGTAAACAATTTGAAACATGCATTTCTTTCTTACACATGCACCCTAGTAAAAAGGTTTAGGGTTTATAACATACAAAAACCGTCCATTTTCTACTGGGTACAGAATCGTACTACCACAAGTAAAACAAATATATAAATTAGATATTTTTCAAAAGTAATACTAATATAAATTTGATGTATAAATATACAATAATCTAAATTAAAGAAGTTAGTGGAAGAACATGTTAAGTGACAAAAAAAAGTGAAAACAAGAAAATGTGCTTAAAAGTTTTTAGTTTTCCCTTAAATCCGTTAAAAACGGTAATCACAAACGGTGAAAAATATACTGAACTGAAAATTTATGTAAAAGGGGAAACTTATCTCTAAAGGATGGAATAGTATTTTCACTAACATAAAAAGCTCTTTTTTGTTTCAAAAATGTCACTTAGCATTCTATTCAACTAAGCTCTTTAATTATATATGACAATTTACGTGCACCAAGAAATTTTGGGTTAGATGTTACAATAGCTAACTTACATGCATGCATGCAATTATTAAGGAAAAAAAGGCACATGGAAATTGTAACCAATACTGGAAAGTTATTTAAGTAGATATCTATTAGAAATAGCAGAAGAAAAAAATACGTATTCGGAGTGCTACTGAACAAATTAATACATGTTCCCTATTAATACATATAAAAAGCAATTTTAGATACAGATACAAGTGCCTGACTAGAAAATTCATTGTAAATTCAGACACAAAGTGTAAAATATATTTTATAATTGCTACTAAAACTTAACACAACATTCAACTAAAAAAAATATGTTGCATTAAAACCTTAAACCTATACATTCAAAATAAAAGTGAATTTAGACAAATTATTCTTATTTGTACTTCAATTAATCTAAATTGAGCAAATAGTAAAAATAGAATAATGTAAATAATAAAAACGCATGTTATTGAGATCGATGTTTGGAAGGTAATTTTTTCATCAGACTTCGATAGTGTATTATTGCTATACATTTTAATTATTATACGAAACACAATAGTTTCACGTTACATTAAGTTAGAACTTAACCTCAATACCTAATTAACTATCAGTAATATCATACCCTATCAGAATTGAATTATATAGCACCAATATCTTAAAATTATTAAATCTTAATGATTTTTCAGCTAAACTTTGAAATTAGGAAAAAAAATTACAGCTTTTTTTTAAGTTTAAACAAAACTTAAAATTCTCTTACTATTTTACAAAATGTATAATGATTATGTAGTATTTTCATAAGACATTTGAAATATTTAGTTACAAAGTATTTCTTGCAAATATAGTTGATTTGATATGTTAATTAGCATTTTATAAGTGAATAAAAAGTATTTTGTAATAGGTATTTTGTTTAAAATAATAATAGCACCTATTAATCCAAAAAGTTAGAAAAGCCACAATTTTAACTAAAATTTTGAATTGATTATCCTAAATTATGTATACAGAATGTATTAAATCTTCTAAAATATGTACCTAACATTACAACCTATACAAATAACCATCAAACAATACAATACTTACACCTATTTACCCACCTTAAAACTAAATACTTTTTGGTATAAGTTTTGAAAAATCAGTTATAAATAAAACTTGTAAATCCATAACTCAGAAACATTATGCTGCTTTAAAAAAAACCTTAAACCTATATATTCAAAATAAGCACAAAGTAAAAGTTAAACAACACATATAGTAAATATACAGTATTTATTAGCTACGAATTAAAGGCTGTCATACATTAAGCCCTTTGCTGAAGAACAGAACTAAAAAAATAAAAATAAACACTTTTATGACTTTAATCTTTGATCATTTAGGGTAAATTGAAACTTATAACAATGTATTTTCACAAGATTAAAGAAAAAATACAACTATACAAAGAAAACAAAATTAATTAATAGTCATAAACATGTTGGAAGCATTTTATTTTTTTAGAAAATGTGTTTTATTAGGTAATGTTTCTTAAAATGATCATGATAATTTGTTCTGAGCTAATGTAGGTTATTTTTGCAGCCTATAAAGTTTGTTAAACTTCTCCATTAATCAAAACATACTGCAGATCATTTAAAAAGAGAATCAAAGTCATAATTAAATATTTAAAATCAAATAAATATAAAATCTAGTGGATAACTTTGGCAAATTTTGAATGATCCTTATTAATATGTCCGATATGTACACATATATATAATCAAATCTACATTTTTTTATACTAATAAGTTTAATAATTAATAACAATTGGCAAATTTTAATTCAGACAATATACACTGCTCAAAAGAATTAGGGGAGCACTTTGCGTACTTTTGTTTACCCTTTCAATTCCAACTTCTTATTTTTTTATAATAGAAATCTAAAATTTGTGAAATAGATTCATTACGCATACAGAATGAAATAATAAAAAACTGGAGCGAAAAGCTTAATTTTTTAACTAAAATTTAAGAGGGAAAATATTGGAATCATAACTTTTGAATAAATTATTACAATAATTTTGTCAAAACTTTATTTAAAAAAAAAAGGTAAAATCAATTTTTAAACATCTAAGAATGCAAGCGTGAAGAATTTAGGGTCCATTCATTTCATAAAATTTTTTGGGAGTGAATTTTATTTTACCATGTTTTTGCTATTTTCATTTAATTAAACAAAAATTCTTTAATTCTTCAAAAGACATGATTCTTCTATCTAACGATACATAAGTGCGAGCTCAACTTAGTGAGAAAAAAATTGGAAGCTGTTGATACCAAATGGAATCATTGGGGGTGAAAGGGTTTAAACCATGCGTTCCCCTAATTGTTTTGAGCAGTGTAGTTGTTTGCTACCTTTTAAATACAGCTAAAGTGTCAGAAATATAATTAAATAAACTATTTATATATTAAGAAAAACAATAATAACTTCCATAAATTATTCATACCCCAAATATAACTATTAAAGACAACCTCAATGCTAACTAGAATCAGACGTAATAAATAACGGCTCAATTCTGATTGATTAAAATTAACAGTGATACCAGGGGCGGACTGGCCCGGGCGGCTAGTCGGCGATCGCCGAGTGGGCCAAATTTGCCAAGTGGGCCAAAAGCAATCTGATAATATTCGTTTAAGTGGAAAAAAATCTACGAATACTTAATTAAGAATGAGCAAAACAGAATTTTTTTTATGGCTCTGATAAGCAGAAAACTATTGATGCTACGCAGGCGAGCACTGTTCCCGAATCACTTTGACTTAACAGTCATTCTGTCAGTGGAAAGGTCACCTTCAAACAGGCGCGCCACCACGGGGAGGGGGGCAGAACCCGTATTATAGTCCAATTTTATTTTGTTAACAATAAAAAAAATACTAAAGTGAAAAAAATTCCATAGGGAAAGACCGCTTAGCATTTACCAAATCTGTGTAATACAAATCTATACCTCTTCTATAGTTAATGTCATAGTTTCCTTGCACAGAAGCCACGACCATGGGCGGAGCTATAAAACGCGCGGAGCAATCAGATGAAGAGAAAATTTCATCCGTTTTATTTTGTCTTTATCTGATTGCTTCGTGCTTTTTATAACTCCGCCCATGGTCGTGGCTTCTGTGCAAGGAAACTATGAGTTTAACTATAGGAGGGGTATTAAAAAAAAAGCGCGAATTCTAATGAAATATTATGTGGGTCATTTTTTGTCGTTTTTTTTCATGAGTTGCTATATTGTGCACTCACAAATCAGTAAAGGTCACGATATTAGGCAATGTTAAAGAAAAGAAATAAAAACTACCCCCCCCCCTTCGGATTTATTTTTAAGCCAATCGTAATTTCAGCGGGAATAAGATTTTAGATACATTTCTATGGCGCCGATAACGACGGCTATTCTCTAAAACAGGAAGTATAAAAAAACATAGAAATGAAATATCGACAGATTTTTTTTTAATCCCCCCCCTCTCCTCGGATTTATTTTTAAACCAATAACCCTTGCTATCTTTGGATGACTACTTTTTTATTTTTAAGGTTTTATTTTGCTTAGTTAAATAAGTGTACTACAAGTTAGGAGTTTTTCGCGCTTTTTTTCTATCGTAATTTCTACTGTAAAGTATCTGTAATAAGTATGAATATGAGTATGTTTGTTGTTACGCGTGTCAGACACAAATTAATGTATAGTCAATTTAAAATTTTGTCAGCAATAGAAATTTTCCAAAGCGCCTTAAAGTTATTGCGTACTTAAGGGGCTGGGGAGCCCAGTCGGTTAAGGCGTTCGCCTTGCATGCGGAAGGTCCCATGTTCGGTCCACGCAACTAAAAATGTCCGACGAATAATACCCCGCGTAGAGGGAGTACACGTTAAATATTCTCCAAAGTCCCGACGCTGCGTACGATGTCTACCTTAAAGATTGCGTTCGGTGCCTGCTCAGATGTGACAGATGTCTACTCGTCACCTGACTGTGGTTCTAAATTATGACGCCCGTCGCCAATAGCGCTCGTGTAGCTCTAGTGCAACGATATTTCAAACTAAACTAAACTATAGTATACTTAAAAACCAAACTAGTGATGACGAGCGGTGGAGCCAACGTTAACAATATTATGAATTCCATTACCCATAAACAATTAAAATCGTTCTAAAAAATGTCTAAATATTTGCAGCTGGCGTAATAAATCTTACGGCTTTTGTATGACACATTTTTTTTTTTAATGCTTGTGTTTTAAAGAAAACAGAAAAAACCCGTCGGATTTATTGAATTTTTAACAGTAATAAAACTATTAATATCTAAGGGGAAAAACAATAAGAAAACGGCAAGTCTGATAAAATATCGTATGGCACCGATTTTTTTTTCATTTGTACTGTTCTTTTTTATGAGTTGTTTGCTGCGTGCGTGCGAACAAGATTTTGATTTTTTTTACTATTTATTTGGATTTTTTAAACTGATAACCAAAAAGACCATATTACGGTTTTTTTTTCTCTTTTGGAATAAATGTGGCGCCTAAGCTAAGCAGGTGATGCTTCAATCGAAGTGTTTCGCGCCTCCATTACATTTCAGTTCATTCCTTACATGTAAATGACACCTCGCCAGTGACGTCATGCTGCCGAGCGAACCCGAAACGAATATAGCCAATATAGGATATTTAGGCGCATGCATACGCTAGGCGTTTACATCTCTGCGTTATAAAATGTATTAAAAAATATATAAATCTGGTACAGAAAAAAGAGACGAAAGGAGAAAACGAGATTTTTTAATAGCTGCAGCAGATCCAAGCCAGAAACGCTTGTTTTTTGCATCAAAATCCAAACCACCATGAAACCCACATACACAGTTGCCAGCAAACAGATTAGGACTGGTTCAAATTCAACGTTGGTGATAAATAAATCCGATTTGATTGGGAAATCAACAGTAAGGTTATTTTGTGAAATGAATATTTATTTTAAAAAAAATAATACCCAGAATTTTAAGATATTTATACTAACGAGAGATGATAACACTTTTTATTAATTAAGAAATAAAATTTAATTATTAATTAAAGTTTATTGTTTAACTGTTTGCTTTAAAATGAAATATGAATAATTATATTTAAGAAGCAGGCCTTTGCATGACAGGAGCATGTGGGACGATCGCCCCTGCCGCGCCAAACGGGAGCGCTGCAAACTTAATAAAGATCAAACATTAAAATAATTGAAAAATTATTAGGATATTGTATTTTAGTATCACGATAGCAATAAAACTTTTCTAACTCAAATAAAATTAAATTGAATTTAACGTTGACAAAATATTTGTTTGTCATAATTTTTATGTAAATGTAAGCGGTTAAGGTAATTTTTTCTTTGTTTGAAAAAAAAACAAATCTTTACAGTAAACATGTATAGTATTGAGAAGCCTTGAAGCAGCGAAACATGCTAAAAATTCTAAATTATATATAATGATTAGGTGGCAAAGTCATGACAGCGAGAGTGGTCAAACTTTAGTAATCATGATAACAATAAGTTCTTTTTTCTAAATCATAACAACAATTTAAAGTAACATAGAAAATGCTCGATAAGAATTACTGCATAGTAAAAAGTTGGGATTATAATTAAAATGATTTTCAAAAAGTACGATATTTCAAAGCAATAAACCTTAAAAACCCCGAAAACACATAAACATGATTCAAATAAAAATTTATTAAAAATAAGCTATTTAATGGAATTAGATTGAAGGTAAAAAGGAATGATTAAAAGTGTTTTTATCACACATTTACCATGCGTTTGTAAACTTTTGGAAAAAAAAACCCCGAAAACACATAAAATGGGACCAAATAAAAATTTCTTAAAAATAAGCTTTTTTTAAATGGAATGTAAGAATGGAAGGTAAAAAGGAACTGAAGTTAAAGTGTTCTTTGTATCACCAGTTATCCAGTGCCGTTTTATTGAACTTTTGGAATGTCCATTTTTGTGTGGCGATTTTCTTATCACACTTACTCATGAAGACTTCTTTTCTCTCGGCATCACAGTCCAGGCAATTGCCGCTGATAGGGTGGTACAGTTGCAGTTTAACCTAAATTAAACGCAAGCAAAATAATGACTGGGTTTGTAAATAGAATGCGATAGATTTAACAAAAGAAAGGTCGGGGTAGTCGGGGGTATTGTTCAAAAGTTTCGAAAGTCCGGTGTCACCAATGAGGCGTGGTGACCAGTGTTGTAGATAAATAAATGAAGGAATGATCAGAAGGTTTTTAAAGACATTTAATATAACTAACCACAGCACTAAACTACATAAAAATAAATAACCAGGAAATCATAGCTCAGAACATCACAGGTCCTTTTGGCTTGAAGGTAGGAGTAAAAGTGATGTCTTGTTCGGTTTGAATCTCACTGGGAATGAATTTGTCCCGCCTTTATGATACAGGGATTGTTTAAAAATATATAAGAATTTATACTATTGGGTGAGAAATTTGATTGTCGAACTTTAGATTTAGTTCGTAATTTTTGTAGGATTCGGGTGCAAAGAGAAGTACCGTGTGCAAAAGTTTTATTTCAAAAAATGGGGTGCTGAAACAAAGAAAGTTAATAGAAATTAAATTAAATAAGATTCACCACACCTCTTTGCTCTAGAATTACACATATTGAACATCTGCAGAATTCACTTCACAACTTCATTTTACAATTTGTCTGAATACTAAATTTTTTTATTATAAACTAGAATGTTCAGCTGTTTCATTACTTGAATTGAATAACGTTACAACATTACCTTTCTTTTTAAAAGAATGCATTGCTATATTTAGTTAAAACTAGGGGCGTGTAACACTACATGACTTTCAATTGCCACTACTCAATAAATCAATATACAGGGTGTTCATAAAAGAATGTCCGAGTTTCAAATTGTGCTTGCTGCAGACAGTATGGGAAGAATTGCATTCTCGTCTGGATGTGTGCCGTATCACTAAAGGCGCACACATTGAGCACTTACGGGAAAAACTAGGTTAGTTTCCCTTCAATGTCACGTACGATTTGTTATATTTAGTATAAAATAAACTCCTGTCCATTAAACTCGGACATTCTTTTACGGACACCCTGTACATTAAAAGGTAATTATATATACCCTATAAAGCAATTTCAATAACCATAGAACCTAAAAAATCTTATGGTAGCAGCCATTTGCAAGTGCACGATTTTCTCAAAAACCTTATTATGACGTCAGATACTTGTAAATCGAGTACCAAATTTACCAAAACAACCCAACCAAAAAAGGCCTAGCTCTTTCAGTTAAAGCTGTGGAATGGTTTCAGACAGGGACACCTTTTTTTTTACGAATCAGCACCCTTTAAAATGTGTAGAAAACACAAAATTTTGATAATGGATTTTCAGAAATTAATAGTGAATAACAACATTATTTTTGACAAAGTGAGTTTAATGGGCTTGGGGGAGCTGGCAACAGCTCCGCAGTCTTGTTTTCATTTTCTCGAATTACTTTTGCCTTGGTATTCCAAATTGAGTTTTCTAAGAATATTTGTTATTTTTTTAAATTTCCAACTTCTTTTAATGCAAGTTTTCCTTGATAAATGATTAAAACAACCAACAGCACAGCAAGAAGTTGGAATTTTAAAATATAACAACTAAAATAACTTATCAACAAAAGTAATTCAAGAAAAATGAAAACAAGACTACAGCACTGTTGCCCATTTAAAACAAGCCCATTTAAACTGACAGCATTATAATTTGAATAAACAAAGAGTTTTCCTCACATAATCATATTTCCACTCTTGGTTCCCTTGCATCCCATGGCAACTCCACAGAACAACTGGAGCATGGTTATCAGACGTGGAGACGTCAAAGCAGACTGTTCTCTTTTTGGGTCGGATGTCGCGATGCCACGTCAGCTCAAATTGCTAAAGAAAGAACGGTAAATGTTAAATAAGAGCTGTGGAGGAATAACATAAAACATTAGGTAGTTACTTTATTAGGTAGTTACTCATTTTAATTTCTTCTTCCGATGGCAACACGAAAGGAAAAAATTATCAGATGAGCGAAAGCGTTGTATTTTTTTTAGAAAATTAGAATTTTCTCTAAAAATGGAACAAATATGAAAAAACTAAGAATCAGGTGCACACGTTGGTAATAAAGGGAATCTATCTTAAAAATTTCGAATTTCTGAGGGCAGTATAAGTAGGTCTTTTACAATCTACAGACATACAGACACACAGACAGAATCTTTCAGCTCCAATTGCTAAAGAAAGAACAGTAAATGTAAATAAGAGTTGTGGAGGAATAACATAAACATTAAGTAGTTACTTTATTATAACAAACATGCATAAAAGTTATTATAGAAATGTATAATTAAATATTTACAGTCTTATAAGGAAAAAACATGGCGAAAAGAAATAGTTTGAGGAAGTCTTAGAATACTGGTTTTAAATAAAGAGCAATAAAGTTGATAATTAGAAAAAACATTAATTTTTTTTACTATAAGCCTATTTTTATAATAATATTTCCCAAAATGCTTTTGATAAATTTTGGCATTATTTTATTTAAAAGCAATGTTCAATGGGCTTTTTTCATGTGGGATCTGGCAACAGCTATGTGGTCTTGTTTTCATTTTTCTCGAATTACTTTTGTTGATATTCTCTATGAAAAACTATATTGAGTTTTCTAAGAATAAGTTATTTTGTAATTTTTAAAATTACAACTTCTTGCTCTGCTGTTGGTTGTTTTAATCATTTATCAAGGAAAACTTGCATTGAAAGAAGTTGGAATTAAAAAAAAAATAACTAATATATTCTTAGAAAACTCAATTTGGAATACCAAGGCAAAAGTAATTCAAGAAAAAAGAAAACAAAACCGCGGAGCTGTTGCCAGATACCTCGTGAAACAAGCCCATACTTTAGATACCTTAAACAACCTTTATTAACCTCAATTCCAATAATTTTTATGCATCCAGCAAAAATGAAGTTAAAATGCTACTAATTTTAAACCTTTTAATAATAAATTTAAATATTTGAGTAGATAGCAATATTTAAAGCACTTTGTAGCAAATAAAGACTGGTAACTGGCCTTCATACTACTATACCTTTAAAAACCTTTCACATAATATTTATTTATAACCCCATTTTTTAAATTGTTATATCCAACCTAATTAAAAGCTTTAATATAATCCTATTTTCAGGCCTGGGCGGTAAGGCGTTACAAGTAACGCATTACTTGTAATAATTACTTTTTACAGTAATCTTATAGGTAATTCGTTACATTTGAGAACCCAGTAATTTTACAGGTAATTCGTTACATAATTTTCGAAAAAGTTTGTTACAGTAACGCGTTACTTTCATTAATTTTATCATTAACACTCTAACAAATATCCAAAACAAAAAATTTCTTTAAAAAAAATTAAAAAATCTTTCTCGTACTCTTTGCTTAGAGAAAAAATATTGTTCCCACAAAAATAAAACGTTCCCTTCTGATTGCAGTGATTATGAGCAGTGATGATGATTTTTTTTTTGAGAATGTAAAAACTAGACATTCTTCCGCCGAAGCCGATTAAGAGTTGTCTACATTTTTCTAAAGTAATGACCATAATATGACTGTATTCTGTACCCTACCTGCAGTTAAAAGCATGTTCATAAAATATAAAACGCCCTTATAAGCCAGTGCGGCTGTTGAAATGTTATATTTTCTAATAACCGTATAATAAAGTTGATTTAAAAAAAATTTCATTTATACTTTATTTTTCAAAACAATTGCAAATATGAAATTTTGTCGTAAAAAGTTATCTAAAAAGAAATTTTAATTTGTTACTTTTGGAAATTAGTAATTTTACAGGTAATTAGTTACTTTTTACGAAAAGTAATTGTAATTGTAACAAGTTACGTTTAAACAAGTAACGGCCCAGCCCTGCCTACTTTATTTTTACACTACGGCGAAGCAGTAAAGGAAAACAATGAAATTGCAACCAACAAAACCTATAAATTAAGACATTAAAAACATACACTGTTAAAAATTTTGTGCTTGGTTTCACCATGATATTGGTTCCTAGTAGCTGCAACGGCTGTATGGTGAAATGTTTCACCTTTTTTTCGGTGTTTGGTTGAACCATTTTTCTGGATTTGGAAACAAAAACCTGAGAAATGGTTCAAACGAATACCAAAAATATGGTTTAACGTTTCACCACACAGCCGTTGCAGCTACTAGGAACCAATTTTTTGGTGAAACAAAGTGCCTAATTTTTAACAGTGGAATTTAATTAATTGCGAAAAAATTGATAACTTGATCAAACCAAAAAAAGAGCACCCACCTGTTCACCGCCCTGAGCAGAATGATCTTTGATGCACTTTTCGAGACCAAACCTATCATTCTGGTTTCGGAATCTTGTATCGATGCACAAGTTGCTAGCTACATTACGAATCTACACAAAAAAGGTATGGAAAATAGTTATGAATTTAAAAAAGCATGTATCATGCAAGAGTAGTAGCTCCATGTTTATTTGATCACTAACCTATAATTGGCAACAAAAAACACTTGATTACACACAATCAAGTTATAAAAGTTTAGATTAGTTATTATTTTTAGATTAGTTATTATTTTTAGTTATTATTAGTTATATTTAGATGAGTTATTATTTGTTTAGATTTTATCTTATTACAGTAGTATTATTATACAGTAGTACAGTATATTGATTTTTTTGGCTAAACCAAATGGAACTCGAAAAAGAGGCAGACCCAGACTGAGGTGGGTGGACTGCCTCCAAAAGGACTTTGTTTCGATAAAGGTCAGAGACTGGAAAGCTGTTGCGCGCAGAAGGAGAGACTGGGCAAATCTCCTTGAGAAAGCCAGGGTACACCCAGGACTGTCGAGCTATTGATGATGATGACAGTAGTATTGCCCTTAACCGGGAACTATTCAATATGATCTCCCATTTACCCGGGTAATTTTTTTTAACCTTATAATGTAAATATTAGCTAAAAATGACTTGTTTTGCTATCAATACCCCATCCATGCTGATAAAAAAAAATGGCAAAACTATAATGCAAGTTTTCCATTTCCTAGACTTCAACTCAAAAAAAAAGTTATGGATTTTTTTATGTATGTAACATGCATTGCTTGAATACATTGAATAAAACGGTGCTTTACTTTACTTATTTATACGACAAATATAACAAGACAAACATAGACAAATAATAAAGACAAATATCATCAATGTGTAATCAAATGTATATCCTAACTTGAAATAATTTCACAACCTCACACACACAACCTTTTTATTCACAACTGTATTTCAAAAGCCTCCGGTCCCCCCCTAGTTAATTAATGCGCCTGCCCTAACCGGATTTTGCTCAACCGGCTTGCCCTTGGTCCCACTTAATCTGGTTAAGATGGTGTCTACTGTATTTTTAAAAAAATAATGTAATTTAATTTAAACAATTAAATTCAGATCTAAGACCACTTAGTTATTATTAATGAATATCAGCAGGCAAAATTCATTCGGTTTGATTTTAAAAAGTACTATTGACATTTTATGGTTCAATTGATAACTATATGTACACAATTACAATTTCGTATCTACTACAGTTATGAACAATTTACATAATAAAAGATTCATGAAAGAATTTCGATTAAGCAGCGATGTTGAGAATCAAATAAAATTTTGGAAAACAGACATCCAGCTAAGAAGTGCTGATAACTTAATTTACAAGTTTACAAATAAATAGAATATATCTCCATTTGAAATTTCATTTCAACAAATAAATTAAAGTTTAACTAATAATTTGAAAACAATCTAAAATTTAAAATTAAAAAAAAAACAAAAAAAAAGCAACCTAAAATTTCGAAAAACAAGCATCATCCTAAGAAGTGTTGATATAACTTAATTTACAAATTTAGTTGCTAAACATTCATTAGTTCTGAAATAATAGAATAGATATCCATTTGAAATTTCATTTCAACTTATGAATAAAAAGTTCAACGATTAATTTGAAAACTAGATAAAATTTTGAAAAACAAACATCCAGCTAAGTGTCGATAATTTAATTTACAAGTTTAGTTACTATAAACCTTCACAAGGTTTCAAATAAATAGAATATATTTCCATTTTAAATTTAATTTCAACTAATAAATTTAGTCAAATAATTTGAAAAGAAGCTAATTTTTTCTAAAGCAAACAACAAGCTAAGAAGTGTCGATAACTTAATACACAATTCAGTTACTAAACATTCACACGCATTGAGCAGGAAGGGAAACTGGAGTGAGGTGTCAGCGAGCCGAAAACCCACACACACCCTTTTGGAACAGGGCAGAAAAGGACTATTTTCCCCTACACTTGTATGAGACCCCTCTATCATATTGACTTAGGCACCTAAATGTATTTTAACATTCTTAGTTCGAAAGAAATGAACTTTCTTTAACTTTAAATTCCAACTTTTTTTTAAGAAATAACCATGTGGATCACTAACTAAGAACCAGCGAAGACGAACCAATAGCAAAATAGGGCAGTTTTCTCCGGTTTTTTCTGCTGCAGTGCTGTGTATTCCTCCGTGTTTCGTTATTGAACCAGCTCGTTTGCTGCCCTGTTCAGTGAATCACACACCTCACTGCATGTTTCTTCTAGCTCAATGTTCACACGCTTTCAAATAATAGAATAAATCTCCATTTGAAATTTCATTTCTACTAATAAATCAAAAGTGCAGAGCATTCTTACTTCTCCTGAAGCGAAATTAGGCGGTTCAATCGGAGGATATTTCTTTGGTTGATCAAACGCTATTTCTTCCATAAACCACTTGAATGGTTTACACTTGAGTTTTTCCCTCAAAGCCTTTTGCTTGGAAATATCGCCCGGGTCCAAATCTCTGTAGTGTGGACGCCTCAAGTAAAGATATTCCTTGTATTCATCCATCCAAACTTCAGCCACTCTTTTGTAGTTCTAGGAGAGTTATTAATTTTAAAATGTCATCAAACAGCATAAATCTTAATACATCGATACTGGAAAAACCAAAAGAAATAGTTATATCAAAGAGTTTCCTACATGGGTATGGGACATAATCCTGACAGCCGAAACCTCGACAAGTGGGTTAAAATGCAGACAGGGTCGAAATCCCGAAAATAGATTTTTGTTCATTTCTCGAATTTAAAAAAAAAGAAATATTATATATTATTTATTTAGTTAGTTATTTAGTCAGTTAAATAAGCCAGTTAGTTATTTAGTCAGTTAGTTTGTCAGTCAGTTAACTAACTCAGTTAATTCTCAGTCAGTCAGTTAATCACTAACTGACTAAATAACTAACTAAACAAATAATCTTTTTTAAAAAAAAACGAGAAATGGACAAAAAGCTATTTTCGGGATTTCGACCCATTCCAAATTTCGTCCTTGTCGGAATTTTGTCCCTGTCGGGATAATGGCCTTTCGGGATTTCGGCGTTCGGGATTCTGGCTTGTCAGGATTTCGGCTTTCGGGATTGTGTCCGGAACCCTTCCTACATAAATGATTAAATACTAGCCTAAAAACACACAAGATTGTGTTCCAAATACAATTTTGAAAAAAAAAAGGATTTCTAAAAAGATATTGAAAGTCACATTCTATTCCATAAATGAATGCATGTAAATTGTACAATATGTCATAGCAAAATAAGGACTTTTATAGACCTTTCTTACTTATTTAACAAAACTTAAAAACTGTGTGAACCCCTGGTACACAATTATATAGTTGGCAGAAAAATACAGATATGATATATTGAAGTTGAAAGAAGTAAATTTAGAATTTGAAAAGTTCCAAGATCTATTTAAACAGGGTTTCTGCCAAAATGAAAAGTCTAAAATCCATGACATTTTAACAATTTTCCCTAACCCTTAATTTTAAAAAAATCCACATCTCAATTTTACATCTCAATTCCAATCTCAATTTTAAAAAAATTGCAAAGTAAGACAATATGAAATTTGGAAGCACACATAAAAATTATTATGTTTGTGTGGACAATTTGCATATGGCTTAGTTTGATGTTCAAGTGCTATATAATTTATTTTAAAAATAAATTATTTCACCATAACATACTTTTCTCAAACTTCCCAGGACAAAATTTGTCCAAATTCCATTATTTTTCCTAACTTTACATATGTACCCCTGTTTATAACAAAGAAAAAAAAAAACTTTCAACTTAGTTGGACTTACCCTTCCAACAAAATCTCCAATGCCAGGGTTAGGAAAAGGCGGGAACTTCCTGTAAATGTGTCCAATCCTAGAACAGGGGGCGTCGACCATCTGTCCCCCGCATTGCCAGATTTTGAAGGATAATTCGTATTGTTCTCCTCCCCAAACATCCAGGCCTTCATCGTAGCCGCCAAGCTCCCAGAAAAAGGAGCGGTCCATGGCAAAGAGTCCGCCTGCCATAACTGGACTCCTGAAAGAGTTACATGAGGAACTATGTAATAGAAATAACTTTTTTTTAAAAACTATTTCTAGCTTTCATTCCCCTTCTGCGATTTCATCGGTTGTACAGTTCAGTGGTACAGTAAACTCCCGTTTATCCGAAATGCTAGGGAAATCGACTCTTCCGGATAATCGAATTTTCCGGTTAATCGGAAGTCGCCAAATAGGGTTACCAAAAATGCCGATTTTTTCGGAAAATACGAGATAATGGCTGCATCTTATATGCAAATAGGCGATGTTGCATTTATATTAATATATAATAGACTACAATATTTTGATTAAAAAATATGAATATATTTATCAATTAAGAAAAAAATCAATCGTTACTTTCAAATGCTAAAAATCTAAATACATAAATCGTCCAACCATGGTCTAAAACCAGTAGGATATTTTAAAATGTAAACCAAAAACACTTTTTGCGCCAAATTTGTCACCAAACGAAATGTTTTCTTGGAAAAAAAATCTGAAAAGTTTTTGGCGAGAAATCGCAATTTTGGCGAAAATATTCAATTTTATCGCTAAATTCCGTCGCCAAATCGGAATTTGAAATTTCCGGATATTTGAGCTTTCCGGTTAATCGAGAGCCTGATAAACGGCTTTTACTGAAATAATAAAACTAAATAACTTATTATTTGAAGACACTTGAAAAATGTATGAATGTCAAAATAATTCCATTATTTTATCTGAATCCCTGTAAGTAGTTGCATTTACAACCAAGACAAGTCAAACATAATTTAAATCAGCTTAAGGGGATATGAATTCCCGAAAACTAAACTAATTTCCCCAATGACCTATGGAGAGATTAAATACTTTTTCATCTAGTATTCACAATTCTTTACATATTGCTTACGAATTTCAATTACCGTATATACTCATGTATAAGCCGAGAAATTTTGGACAATTTTAGTGCCGTAAAAATCGGGGTCGACTTATACACGAGACATCAAATTCTCCTCTCCCAAAATATATATAAAAAATACCCTATCCTTAAACTAAAGCTAAATGTCAATCAAACTTAAGTTTTAGATCTGTCTATTAAAAATAAAGGCCCAAAAGCAGTTAAATCTTGAAGATGAAATAAGATTGGTATCTATTCATGGTATCCGCCATAATGGTGCTTGAACAGTTCTCGGCGTGATGCGTATTTTGCACAGTGTAGCTCTGGAACAGGGTAGTTCAGTCAACCGGTCTTTAAGTGTGTAAAGAAAACATTGTTGGTCAGTGACCTTGGCACGGTGCTGTCGTGTGGTCTTCACGCTTCACTGAACATCGCATCTACTTAGCTTCTGCATGCAGGGTCGGCAATATCAAGGACACTCCGAAACCTGTTTTATTTTCATAGGAGTTGAAATTTTGCTTGCAAAAAAAAAAAAGAATTAACAGTCTGTCATGAACCGGTTTTTTACTTATTTTCTTCTGGAGGCTGGCCTAATTTCCTACCTCGTCTAATACACGGGTTACTGATTTTGGAAGGATATTTGGTTTAAAAATGGGGGGTCGACTTATACACGGAGTCAGGTTATACACAAATACATACTAGTTGGAATGCTTTGGCATTGATAATTCTTATGTTTGTGTGCAGCAATTTTTTTTTTAATTCACTATAAAGCATTGTTTAGCTGGTCAGCTTATAAAAAATGTCCCAATTAACTTAGAGACAATTTAAAACAGCACCAGCTTAACAATACCTAAGCATACCAACAAGTTTGGACACAATAGATAAAAAAATTGTGGGTGCCAGTTATGAAAAACTATCCGATTTCTTCATAGGTTAACATTGATTTTTCGTTTTAGGAAATTTGTGTCTCCTTAAAATTTCTTATCGCGATTTATAGGGCATAAAACCTAATAAAAATGAGCACATGTCAAGCAACTAGAATAGAAATAAACCTATTTGAAGACACATAACAGATCTTACTTGAATGGTTCGGCAGGATATTTAAGGTCTTCGGGAAGAAGTGGCAACCTTTTGTAGTACAGCTCCCAGTCAAAAGCACCCCTTGCACCCTCATCCTGCGCTCGGTAGGCAAAAGTCTCGAAGTCAATCACATCGATGAAAGGACACACAACCGTTTTCCTATCTTTTGCAATGGGCTCTGAAAAGTAGAAAGCTCAATCAAGTAATCAGTTAAATAAAATAGCTCATTAAAGGGCCAGCTTCAGGACTTATTTAACATGCACTCCCTATGGGTAGTATTCGTCAGACTTTTTGCTGCAGATACTGTTTATAGGTCGGCAGATATTTTAGTAATGCCCGAACTGAACCTGGGACCTTCCGCATGCAAGCGTCTCACCAACTGGGCTGCCTATATCCTCGACATATAAAGAATTGTAAAACAATACATTAAAGTTTACTTTTGTAACAAATTTAACTATATTAAATTCACCATTTTTCACCAGCGTCTTACCAACTGGGCTGCCTAGATCCTCGACATATAAAGAATTGTAAAACAATACATTAAAAGTTTACTTTTGTAACAAATTTAACTATATTAAATTCACCATTTTTCACCAGCGTCTTACCAACTGGGCTGCCTAGATCCTCGACATATAAAGAATTGTAAAACAATACATTAAAGTTTACTTTTGTAACAAATTTAAACTATATTAAATTCACCATTTTTATTCTGCAAACCGAATATCGTGCTTTGTAAACCCTATCCAATGTACAAGTAACAACAAAACACAGATCGTACCCAGTAATGGAGGCAGCCAGTTTATGTTGGCTTCAGTGTGGGAGTCCAGGAAAATGAGGACATCGCCAACAGCGGCCTTGGCGCCGATGAGCCTGGCTCGGATTAGACCCTCCCTCTTGGTGGCTCGGATAACTCGCACTTTTGGCAGGTGCTTCTTAAGGTAATCTTCGAGGTCTTGCTTCAGTTCAACTAGTGAGGAAAAAATTATGACATACGTGATGCTTTGTAGAATTCCTTTCGCTCATGTTACATTGTGAAAAATACCGGCAGAAACGGATCTATTCATTGTATAAAAAATAACCTAGCAAGACAGATTTTGAAGGTCTTGCAAAAAAATAAATTTTCTCATTTGTTTTTGCCACCTCAAATTTCACTACATTGACGTGCTTTTAAAACTTTAATTTTTTCGAAATTACTAGCAAAACATACTTTTTAATATATAATTAGTTGAAAAATATGTAAATACAAAGAATATATGCGTAGGATGCTTTTGGGGGTGAAGAGGTTAACAGAAAAATCCTTTAAAATTTACTGCCGAAAAAAAATTGCAAGAACTTTGAAAATTGTGTTGGCCCTTGTACACATTCATTTATTAAAGATTTAGTTTAGTTTGAATTATCGTCGCATGAGAGCTACACGAGGGCTATTGGCGACTGGCGTCGTATTTTAGAACCACAGTCAAGTGACGAGCCGACACCTGAGTAGGCACCCAACGCAACCGTTAAGGGCAACATCGTACACAGCGTTAGGACTTTGAAGGATATTTAACGTGCACTCCCTCTACACTGGGTATTATTCGTCGGAAATTTTTGGCTGCACAGGCCGTTTATAGGTCGGCAGTTATTCATTTATTAAAGAACCTGACTTCTCATAAGCAACTGGAAGTACATTCTATAAGGAATAATTTAAATTGACTTTTGCCAAATGGATGCTAATTAACATAATAAATTTTTGTGGTGAAAGTTCTCAAATGTTGCAATAGGATAGGAGGAATGTTGCAAAGGATTGTGTGAACATAAAGCCTTTAAACATCTTAGTGAAATGTTGTTAAAGAAAGACATGAGGGCACAAATCATGCAATGAAATCATTACCTTTAGTACTGAAGTCATCTACTAAAATAACCTCTTGGATCAACTCTGGGGGTGCCCGGTCAACCACACTAGTTGCAGTGCGCAACAGAGTCGAAAGATGTTCGTTGTGAAAAGGAACAACAACGCTAGCCGTTGGCAGTTTCCGCAAGTACTTCTTTAAGGAACAACTGAAAGAGAATATTAAAAATTAAAATGATAAATATAATTCAAATAAATCATATTAACCTATTGCATGTATGGTTAGGGAAAACCATGTATTTTCCCCCGACCTGCACTCACAGGCAATATGCAGATTCTTTCAATTTTTTATTCATCACATGGTCAGCGGCTGCGCGATTCGCCTTGTGGTGTAACGGAGTAAATGCATCCGCTAGCAGTCGGTGATTGGTGTGACGTCATTTCTAAGTGAGGGCGTTTCTGCAAAAGCAGGGCTTAAATACTCTTGCCTGATATTTTTTAATTTTAAAAATCTTTTGAATCACTCTTTGAATTTCGCTGAATCTCAATTGCCGTGGTTCCTATATCTCTATCTAGTCATATTTAATTATATTTTCAATAAAGTTTACGTTGTTAAAAAGAAAAGCAGTAACTTTATTCAACTCTGCTCTCATTTTACCTAATATGTATACTTTTTCAAGGAACAACTGAAATTGATGATTATTATTACAGTAGAACCTCGATTTTGCGACCCCACGATTTAGCGACCCCTTCGTTATAAAGACCGCTTCGGAAAGTCCAAATCATTTTACCATAGGAATAGTGTTAAAAAACCCTCTTTTTTGCGACCGAAAAACAAGCAGTTCCTCGATATTGCGACCGAATATTTGTTAGAAATTTCAGAAAAAAAATTGCTACGAGAAGCCATTTTCGTATTTGCTTCAAAATTTCAACTTGTGGAAGTGTTTGAGTGAGTAGAACCTGTTTGCTTTTGTTTGAGCACAATAAAGAATTGCCATTCCAAGCGAGGAAAGGGGTCGAACAATGGGTGAATAGGGCAGGGACGAATTCCGGGAATTCGCCGGCGACCTGTGTTGCAAAAGAAAAGAAGCCAAGGTCACCAGCCAGGTGGTTTTTCACGCATCCTGTTATTGGTTGTTAAACATAGATGTAGAAAATATGCCACCACATTTGACCATTGGACTAACTGACCTCGTACAATTCGCATGTCTACAAAATGGCTCTTAAAAATACACGGAGCCAAATTTCTATCGATGTGAAATGTAAAATTTTGGCCGAAATAGACAAGAAAAAAGTTCCAAAAGCAGAAGTAGCGAGAATGTTTGGCATTCAGAAAAGTACTTTATTTACGATTTTAAAAAGTAAAGATAAAATTTTAGCTGCAAACGATTCCGGTAGTCTAAAAAATAGAATACGCACAAGGGATGGAAAATTTCCACTTCTAGAAAAGGCTCTGGTGGAGTGGTTACAACTAATGCGCTCTTCAAACATTCCAATTGATGGAAATTTTTTGAAGGAAAAGGCCAAGACATTTGCAGAAAAGATGAACATAGAAATGGATTTCAAAGGTTCCAATGGATGGTTCGAGAAATTCAAAGACAGAAATGGACTATCCTTCAGAAAACTGTGCGGGGAAAGCGCTGCTGTGGATATTGATTGTGTGAACGGATGGCGAAAAGAGCAACTGAAACAACTTATAGAAAAATATGATGCAGAAGACATCTTCAATGCTGATGAAACTGGACTGTACTTCAAGATGTTGCCAGAAAAGTCTCTTGTGTTCAAAGGCCAAGAAAGTGGTAACGGCGGAAAACGAGCCAAACAACGGATAACAGTACTTCTTGGAGCAAACATGACTGGAAGTGAAAAACTACCTCTTCTAGTCATAGGGAAGTCCGCAAATCAAAGATGTTTTGAAGGAGTTAAAAGTTTGCCTACTGCTTACAAGAACACTAAAGCATGGATGACGTCCGCCATCTTTGAAGAATGGATCCGTAAGCTTGACCGAAAAATGGCAGCCGCGAAAAGGAAGATCCTGCTTATTATTGACAACTGCACAGCTCATCCTGTCATCAACAAGTTAAAGGCCATTAAAGTAGAATTTCTACCTCCTAATGTCACAGCAGTTCTCCAACCTATGGATCAAGGAGTAATTCATTGTTTCAAATCAAATTACAGAAAAATGATTGTCAAGAAAATGATTGCTGCCATCGAAAGCCAGAAACCTTACGTAATTGACGTCCTTGGAGCAATGCATTTAGCAAAATCTGCCTGGAACGATATTTCCGAAGATACAATCGCCCACTGTTTTAGGCACGCAGGCTTTAAATCCAAAGAGGAACTGGAAGAGGAAGTCAAACCATCAGAAGTAAGGCCTCAATCATCGTTACCCGCAGTACCCTCAACGTCCGATGCCCCACCATCACCACAACAGCAGATCAGCGAAAGTGAAGAACTGACGCAACTGATTAGGCAGCTGGACATTCCAGGAGGTCATCTTTCATTTGAAGAATTTGTTAAGGTTGATTATGATCTTCAGTGCTGTGAAGAATTTTCAAATGAAGACGAACTCATTGCCAAAATAACAAAAAATACAGAGGACAGCGATTCAGAAGATGACGTTCTAGAACACTCCTACTCTGATGATTCCTATAAAAAGCCGACTACCAAAGCCGCGTGCGACGCTATTGATTTATTGCGTCGCTACTGTGAGAGAGAGAACAATGCCGAGGATTTTCTACAAAAAATAACAGAAATAGAAAATGCCATAATTAATAACTCTGTTAGAACTTTGAAACAATCTTCAATTACTTCATTTTTATCTGCACAATAAGTGTAAATACAAAAATAAACGTTTCTATAGGTATGTATACGTTTTTTCTCAGTTTGTAAGGTTTTTTTAAATTAAAATTCTTTATAACGTCCCCTCGATTTAACGACCGTAAGTTGTTGGTCCCGAGAGCGGTCGCTCTATCGAGGTTCTACTGTATAAATATAGGTATGATAGGTAATAATTCAAATAAATAAGATGAAACTATAATGTGTAGTAATGACTTAACAAAAGTATGGGTTTGCAATATGTATTTTAGCACAAATAAGAGTTGAACTAATTCTATGGTTACTTACTTATGTAACACAGTCCCACAGTTTTAATCACAATTATAACAGTTTTACCAATTATGTCTTTTATGTTTTAATAACTAACATTTAATAAGCATATCTGTGTGGGTCCTGATCTAGGACAACACACACTATACAGAATAATTAATTTTCTCACTTTTTATGTCTGATATCTGCAATGGATCTATTGATAGCTATGTGGTCACTAGCTAGACCATTGAAACCGTTCACTTTGTAAAGCGCGTCCTTGCGTTTCTCCGTTCCCGGGGGGAGATAGAAGGCGATTCCTTGTTCCCCTGGTCCCTTTCTGCTTCTTTCCAGGTTTATCTGGTCGTAGTTGTGCCAATCAATACATTCACTAGTCTGCAAAATAAAATTCATGTCAGTTAAACAAGCTCCTATAGGCTATGTCCTCACTACGACATCAAACGCCACAAAATTTGGTGACCGCCAAGCGATGCAACAGCATGGGGGCTGACTCTGCCAAGTCGCCAAATTTTGTTGCATTTGTGGCGTATTCAAGACATAGCCATATAGCTCTTTTAATTCGGGCTGTAAAGAGGTTGGTTGGCTGGTAGACATATATATTCAGGTTTGTGTGCTTAGTCAGAGACCCGCTTATAAACCTTCGTCAAGTAAGACAGACACAACACACACATAAGTGGATCCATCTAATTTTTAGAGACAGAGGCCAACTAGAGGATCCCCAGAATTGGCTTGTCACCCCCAGAGGTATTGATTTGGTGTGGGAACTTGGAGGACTTTGTGACCACGACGGATTTAAGGCACACCAGTCACCATTAGCAAACACGGGGGTCTTCGGAAGGCAGGGGGTTAATTTTAATTTGACGGTACTTCTGTCGCCAAGGGATTTGGCACTTTTGAAGGGAGCGATAAACAATTTTTTTGGTGATACAGCATTTTCTGGTGAAATCGTTGTGGCGTCTTTGTTGTGGCTAGGTGGATCTGGTTATACTTGCGCGGATGTTATGCGTGTGGGATTTATTTTATTCTAAATTAATTTTTGTCCAATGGCTGGCGCTGGTAATACTTGCGTGGGATTTAGGTTGCGCGGATGATGTGCGCACAGAATTATTTTTATTCTATTAAATTACTTTTTGTTCTATCGTCATTTTGTGAGGTTTCGTTTTGCGGTTACGTTTAGCTTTTGAACATCCGATTATTATGGATGGTGCGTATTTAAATTCTGAATTTTTTATCGATTTGAAGAGGGCTGGACAGCTAGCTGTCATTCAGTTTTGAAGGACTAACAAAACTAACTTTTTTTGGTTTTGCTTTGTAAAACAAAACTGCCCGGGGCCCCAAACCAATATTTAGGCTTTCAATGGGCCCTACAATACTGTTCCATGTTGGATACTGATGTTTTTTAGAGAAAACAAAATTGCCCGGGGCCCCAAACGAGTATTTAGGCTTTCAATGGGCCCTACAATACTGCCCCATGTTGGATTCTGATGTTTTTTTAGATAAACAATAATTGCCCGGAGCCCCAAACGCATGCGTACTGGATTGCCACTCACTCGTGTAGCTCTAGTGCGACAATATTTCAAACTAAACTAAACTGGATTGCCACTCGTGTAGCTCTAGTCCGACGAAAATTCAAACGAAACTAAACTGGATTGCCTCTACTAGCCAATTGTGTAGTGTAAAGTTTGTTTTGCCCAAAGCAAACCAAAACCCCGAGTCTGGTTTTTTCTGTCAAAAGTAACTAGGGTTACTGCATCGGCGGAAAGGAATCTGGCAATTGGGAAACACGCGAGTTTCGCCAAGTTGTTGTTTCTGGAACCGCGCCAAACAGTACCGTGGATTTAAAATTTACCAGGCAGGGGGATTCGAACTCGCAACATTAGGGATGCCAGTCCAAGACCTTACCGACCAGGCTATCCCGGCTTATGTAAAGAGGTTTCAGACATAAGAATAATGTTCAAACAACACTTTTTTTAGAATCAGCACCCTCCAAAATGTGTCTTTAAGAAGTAAAATATAGGGCAGATTTGATCATTTTGTCAAAATAAGTCTTTTTGCAAAAAATCATAAAGACCAATGCATTAGAAGTCAATTAGCAAAAAAATCTAAGCCTGTTATTACTTGGAAAGCATAACTTAATGATCGAATTCGATTTATAAAAATATTTTTGTCATACCTCAGATTCTTTATGATTATTTGGTGCATTTGGCAGGCCCGAGTATTTTGCCTGACTTTTAACGTTGACATCGATATCGCTGACCGTAATAAAAGACTTCAAAAATACTGCGGCTACTATGAGTAGCAAGATAGCAAAAAAGGTGTATTTTAAAATTTTCCGAACATTTCTTCTCAGCATGTTTTCACGGTGGATGTTTTAACTTTTGGTATTTTCATCCGGAAACACGCATGTATATTTTTTCTTTTTTGGGGGAAATAAGAAATACTGGTTAAAGTAAAAGTACTTAAAAAAAACTGCGAATCCGAAACTCAAACTTTTATCATTTATTGTCAATACGTAGAACGCTCATTTTGCCAAACTGTCTCTTAACACTGGATTTGACAACAGGTGACACTAGTTAACCTTATTCTTGACGTCACTACCTATTTCCAGATTACAACGGTATTGAAGAAAAAAGTACTGGTGGACGTCACGTGTGACATCATGTGCCTCATGAAGATTTCAGATGCGTCATTGCATGCCCCACTAATTACGTCAAACTCAAAGGCAGCAAATCGAAAGGCATACAATGCTTTGAACACATGCGTCCCATGATGCGACACATGACGTCACAAATACAAACTTGTTCCAATACAGACACACCACACAAATATAGGTAGCGCTTTAAACTAACCTTTCGGACGTTTTGTGACCCATTTATTAGTTGGTTTATATTAAGCATTTCTAGAATGATCAGGTATTCTATTAAAGGGTCTATGTCTTTTATGTTCTTTTTATGGCGGCTTTTATTACTCAATAGCATATCATTTTTGTTTGATAACCATCAGCACATTAGGATAAACTATAAAATAGAATTGAATTTCATTCCAAATTGTTATTTAATGTTGAAAGTGACCAGGTGTTCACATTATTCTCAAGCCAAACGAACATTATTCACGAACATTACGAATTGAACGAACATTATTCACAGATTGTTTGTTCGGTGACATCGAAATCGAATAACGATTTATTAAAAAAAAAAAAAAAAACATCTGCTGATTATGTATCATTCCACTCATATATTTTTTTACTCTTCAAAAGTTTTTTTTATTCGACTAACCTGAGATACTATTTCGTGTTGGACATTATATAATTTTTTTCAAAAAGAAAAGACACGAAATAAATGCCAAAAATGTACACGAAGATAGTGAATAATATTTTCGCGTCGAAACTATATTAATATTTTAACTGATGCATCATAGAGCTGTGTATGCTATATTAGTGATGCTTGTGAATCATGATTCCTGTGATTTGGGGATGTGTATTTTGTTATTAAAATATTTTTTTAAAAAATTCCGATATCAGATTAGCGCTCACTCCTCCTCTCTGGGTTAGCCAGTGGTGCAGACGACGCACAAACCGCACAAAAATGAAAGTGAAAGTAAATTTTGAGTTCACTTCCGTTCAGATATCTTTTTTTCGCTACCAACCATTTGTATGATTCAAAATAATATTTTTATAATTTCATATCATCAAAGTTTTTCTCTTAACCTAGAAAAACTAAGTCAATACTGTGGTTTTTAAACATTTTTATGAGTTTAATATTCATCAAAGAATTTTATTTCACTGTTTTTATAAAATTCAATAAATGGTTTCGCAGCAGTTTGTTTATATGCGGGTGAACGGGTTGAGTGACTTATTTTTCATAATGGTTGCAAAGCAAAATTAAAACCGAGCCCTTTAGCCTTTTATTATTGAGAACAATAGCATTTTTCATGGTTAGTTTTTTCTGAAGTTACTCTCATCCCTTACAAATTGTTTAAATTAGTGCTATTATTAAGAGAGAAGATGACTGTGCTCATACAATATTCAGAGAAAACACCAGATGTATGTCATCGGCATAACCCACATACCGCTTTCCAGAAATCACGCTGATTCTGTTCCCTGATGATCTATGGTCGCCGAAGAATTGTACGCCAATGGTGAGGCAATCCGCGTCGGGCACGGTCCAAGTCGGGCTGATGAATACTGACGTCTTGAAGATGGATACCAATCTGATGTTCCAAAACCTGCTCGAAAAAAACGCCGCGAAGCGGGTCGAGACGTTGATTGTGATGCGGAAACTGCTCAAGAACGGCGACGTCCAACCCAATTTCCACAACGCCTCTAGAGGTTATGTTTTTGAGGTTCTTTTTCACATACTAGAGGACTCGAGGTGGGAGGTAAGGTATCAGTGCCTGCTGCTGATTTGCACTATAATCCCGGAATGCAATGAGGAACTGGATTATTGTATGTCTCTTGTGATATCCAAAGTCATCTCGAACCTCGGACATGAGAATATAAATGTCAGAAGAGCCGCCCTGCAGGTTCTTCACAACTATGTGAAGCACACTAACAAACTGCAGGACTTCCAGAAAAGTTTTGTCGACTACGGACTCGAAAACGAAGAGTATATTGTTAGAAAAGGCTGCATCATGAGCATTGGGATTTTGTTTGCGTCTGGGTTTGAGCACGATAATCTATTTCCGTTGATCGAGTGCCTTGCGAAGCATTTCGTCGAGGGCGATGCTTCCCTGTTTTACCCCATTTTCCTAGCTATGCAGAAAATCAACGAACTCGTCGGATCTCCGACATTTGACCAGTATTTACAACAAATGGACGAAGAGGCGGCAAACACGTACATGCGAGTGCTGAACAAATACTCCATGAATGGCTCTCGCATGAGCAGTAGCTCCGGCAGCCGATCCAGTCTCTCTAACGCAAATGGCTACGGCAGCAAAATCCTGAAGTACGACTTCGGCATATTCCAGCCCTACATCATGGAAAAGATCAAGAGCGAAGACTGGAAAACCAGAGTCGAGGCGATCGAGCACATGAAGATAATAATCAGGGAAATCCCCGACTTCAGCGAGAGGATATCGGACATGGACGAATACATGGTATTCCTCTCCAGACTCCTAGAAGACTCCAACTTCAAGATCGTGATCCAGGCCCTCAGCGTCTACGACCTCCTCGTCGACAAGTTCAAGAACCAGATGAAGCGGTTCCTCAAGACCTTCGTGACGTCCGTCTTGAGGAGGCTCGGTGACGCCAAATTGGTCGTACGAGAGCATGCGATACGCGTCATACACAGGCTCATGCACCATGTCAGACCCACAGACGTCTTGGGCAACCTTCTCCAGCATCGAGACTCTAGAAATCCCCGATTGCGCGAGGAGATTGTGAATCGCGTCACTGGGGCCGTCCTGACTTTCCCAAGTTACAACTTTGAGTTCTTGCCTCTGTGTGAGAATGTCGCACCACTGCTTGCTGACACGAAACGTCGCGTTAGGCTGGCGTCATTAGAGTGCTTTGCAGCTCTGGCGCAAGCGATGGGACCGACCAGGCTGGTTCCGCTGGTATCCGCGGTGGATTTTATTGAGATCAACTCGGATGCGGAAGGTTTGCTGGCTGCGGTGCAAGCTAGACTGGCTCGCCGTATTCTTCCTAGGTGAGTGAAATATAGTTAAGGAACTAAGAAACAGTGGTTTTATTTATACATGAAAATGTTTTTTTGTATAATTTTGTTTGACTCAGTAATATTTTAGTTAAGTAATTAGCGTTATGTTTCTATAAACAACAGATTTGAACTGTATGTGCTTGATAGTTTAAAAGATTTTTTAGGTAGGCTGCCAAACGGAATTATTTGCAATGGCAGCTTTTTACTGTGTATACTGTGTTCCGTCACCATAAGCTTCTGTTTCCTGCTATTTGCGAAATAGAAAAGTACTGTTATATCTTTAGGAATTAAGCAATAAGCATGTCAGGTTTATTTTAATGTGAAGATGATATAAAGTGCTGGTCCTGATTTGGTATAAATAATTGTTTGTTTTAGTATAAATTAGTTTTTAATTTAAGTAAAAATGACATATTTTGTAAGAAAGAAGCAACTGCATCGTAAGGTTACTGGGTTGGCAATTAACATGACATTAGTCTTATGTCAATTAACCAAGCCTAGCCAACCTGATCAACCTAGATGAAATGAAATCACCAGGAGTATTTCAACTCGACGATTTTCATTGATGATAGTAACTGTAACTAGATAATGCATATAATCTTAGTATGAAATAAATTTATCTAACTTCAAAGTATAAAAATTATAAAAGAATATTGATATGCTTCCATCTCCTAAACCTTGTTAACTTCAACCGCCAGGTTATATAGATATTAACTTTTGTAATGAACACAAACAATATAATATCTTAGTTTAAACTAGCGGCTCAGTGGCTGAGAGGTATAACGTGTCCACCTCATGAGCCCAAGTTTGCGGCCTCGTGCTCCGGCTGAGTTGTCAGATTTTCTGGGTGGGAAAATCGAGGGCACGCTTGTCATATGATTATGTGGCATGTAAAATATCCCTTGAGTACCCATTTGGCTTGGGTTCTCGCGCCATACTTTATCCACAAAGAGCTAAGATTCGCTGTAATCTGAACTCTTTTCAAACTTGGCTGTGAGAGTCGCCCATATAGTGCCCCCAAAAAAATGGCTCTCAGTTCTGGGGAATATGCCGAGTCTGCAAAGGCTTGGCTGCCAACATTGCAGCCCCATTAAGAAAAAAAATAACTTAGTTTAAATTGTTATCTTTAATCTCCAACCGAAAACTTTCCAGGTGTACCGAAGACGGTGCCGTTTCATACGCCATCATGGTCCCCTCTTCGGCCGGAAACCAGAACCGAAATTTATCCCCCTGGGGATCCGATATTGAGTGGATCATGGCAGCCTCAGGGTCCTCTAGTTCCTCCACACCGCCTTCTAGAAGCAAAGAAGTGTTGGCAACAGACATTGAGCATAACGGAGAGTCTTCTGTTTGTAAGTTGGTGGAGATTAACCAACCGAAGAATGTGAATGCGTTTAAGAGGAACAGCAATTGGCTGAACGGTACACCTTGCGAGGCTTCGGCGTATTACCTTAACTCTCAGGTGAGTAAGTGGTTTTCTGAAAATATTAGGTTTTGTGCAGAATAATTTCTTTTAGTGCTTGAAAAAAGTTAGTTATTTCAGAAATAAACAATTCAAAAAACTCGGAATTCACAAATCCCAGAAAATTACTGAATTTTTATTGTTTCTTTTCACTAACATATATTATTAAAATAAGTTACTCACCACTGCAGTTTAGTTTCTTATTATGATCATATATTTTTTATCTCTTTTACTGTTGGCATATATTTTTAACTTGAGTTTATTATCTAATTTAGAAGTTTAGTGGTCACGTTGGGTGCCTACTCAGGTGTGACTGGTCACTTGACTGTGGTTCTAAATTTTGACGTCCGTCCCCAATAGCTTTTGTGTAGCTCTAGTGCGATGATAATTCAAACTTAACTTAGAAGTTTAATTGTGGTGCTAAGACTACTATTACTATATCAAATTCAGATGATCAAATTAATTTTTTTAGTAAAATGTATTAAATTAATTGAAACTTCTTCTTTTCAATGTCTTATTGTAAAATAAATTTACAAGCAGTATTACTTCATTCTTCAACCTTTACATTCAATTTTTTCCTTCTAGAATACTGAAAATACAACAAAAGAGCATTTTCAAAAACCCAGCGAAGATTTCAAAAATGAAACAGCTCAATCCATCATTGCTGCGAGTCCTGATAAAGGTATTATTTGCAATATTTTTCGTTAGTAGTCAATAAATTAATGTTCTGGTTTATACATATTAATTTTTTTTTTAACAGCCATGGTCATTTCTAATAGCAACATCACTGACATTTCAAAAACAATTTAAATTAATTTTTCAAATCTGTACTCTAGTGCTTGTTATTTCTCCTCTTCTTTAAAAAGTACTCCAACCTTTTAAAGCAAGTATTGAAATTTTCTAGATGTGTGTATGCTTAGTGAATCGTACCAAGAAGCCTACTCCATGAAGCCCTATCAAGATAATTCAAAAACCAAACCAGTAATTATGAATAGTAAAATTCCCGTCTTGGCACGTTTACCTGGTAACTATAATTTTGTTATGATTGCTAATTATTAATATGTTTATAATTAGTATTCAAATATTTTTCTGTAATTTTACACTAATTTAAAATGTTGCTGCAGAGTGTTATTCTTAGAAACAATAGTATTATGATAGAATATCTTGTATTAGGTTAGCTACTAAATTACCATACAAAACACAGTACTTTTTTAATGATGACATTCTTACCAAATGTCTCGTGCATAATATATATTTATTAGTACATAAACATTGCATATTAACCTATTAGCAAAGAAATTTTTTAATAAATATCATTAGCACCTTTATTTCCATATGAAAACCTTAACTTGAAGTTTTTAAGTTCATTTTTCCTGTAACTTTGTCTAACATAAATTGTTCAGGACCATGGTCGTCATTTGTCTTATATTTTGTTTAGTTACTCTACTTTATACATCATAATATTATGCCTGTTGTTTAATTCATTAACAACCCAATATCGAATATAAACATCAACTTTTAAATATTTAAAATTTGTTTTTCGTGTTACGTAATTTGTCCTACTATTTGTATTACTATTTGCCTCTATCTATCTCATAACATGAGAATAGGCCTTCAGCATAATCTTCTAACACATGTTATTTGAAATTATTTTTAGTAAAAAAATATGGCTCTCATAACTCTATTTATGTCATAACATGAAAATGGGTCTTCAGCATAAGCATCTAGCATATTATATTATTTGAACTTACCGTATATACTCTTGTATAGCGAGAATTTTGGACATTCAGTGCGTAAATCGGTCGACTATACACGAACATCAAATTTCCAAAAAAAAAATCCCATGTCCTTAATAAACTAAATTTCAATCAAACTTGTTAGATACTATCTTTAAAAATCCTTAATCTTGAAGAAATAGATATCTATTCACGGTACCACCATAATGATACTTATGTAGCTCCACGTGATGCTATTTTGCACTATTTGAAACATTCAGTCAACAGTCTTTAGTTAAACAACATCGTCGGATGGCAAGTCTTCACCTTCACTGACTAGTTACTAAGATCTCCATTAGTCCTCACATGAGATAACGTATTTCTTTGGGGTTGAAATTAGCTTGCAAAATAAATAAAATTACGATCCGTTAGAACCGGTTTCTTCTTATTTTCTCAAAGCTGCTACCTGGCCTTTTCCTACCTCGACTTATACACGGTTACCGATTTTGGAAGGATATTTGTTTAAATGGGGGTCGGGTATACACGGAGTCAGGTTATACACGAGTATATACGGTAATTTCAGCTAACAATTTTGGCACAGATGACTCTATGTCGTAACATGGGAATGGTCCTTCAGCATAAACGTGTAATAAATTATTTTAAATTTAGTAAAAAATATGGCTCTTATGCCTCTATGTCATAACATGAGAATAGGTCTTCAGCCTAAGCATCCCTTATATATTATTTCAAATTAATTTCAGCTAAAAAATTTGGCCCAGATGAGTCTGACCCACCCGTCAAGATGACCCAGCTTCGGGCCTTATCTGCTCAGAGACACAACACGCTCCCGTCTTTCAACCCACGTTATTCAGCAGCCCATCGGAGATCTTCCACACATTTTCCCCAAGAGGTAGATGTTATATGTCTAGTAAATTTTCATTGATAATTATTAATTAAATAGATATAATCTGTACTAAATATGTCTTGGTAATAATAAGTAAATTGTGGTTTGATTTTTTTTTTTATCAACCAATGTACTTCAATGTTTTAGTTTTAAACATTATAGAAAAACATCAAAATATAGTTTTATTCAAACATATATTGCTGAAAAAATGTTTAACAATATTAATACACAGTTTTTAAGCTTGTTTTGAAATGAAAATGCCTTTAGAAAACCTTTTTCTGTGTAATAGTTAACAACATATTAGAAGAATATATGCTAAATTGTTTTTAGTTGAACAGATATTATATTAAGTTGAACATATATTATCCATTTTTCTACAACTCAGTGCATTACAATGTTATGAATAGGAAAAAAAATTAAACATGTTATAGAAATTTTGCTAAAAATTAGTTTTGTATTATACATATACTGCCAGGAGGCATTTTTAAAAGCATTAAAAAATATTCATATTTAGTTTTCTAAAAACATTAAATAATATCTTGGAAGTCATGTAAAAGTTATATTTACCTTTTACCATATAAGGCTGTTTGTTACTTTAAATATGAATTTTGAATCTTTTAAATGGTTGATAGGAAGCAGTCACAACTACCCTAACTAATCTTTAATTTTATCTTTTATGAAATGTAGTATTCTTCACTTCTCATTCTTGTAATATTTCATTCTTTGGATTTTTTTTGTACTTCTAATTACTATTTTGTTCTTACTTTTTCTTTTAACTGTTTAATCCTTTCATTTACATTTATCTTTTATTGATGAAAAATATGTTTTGCTATCTAATTTTCACCTTTCTTTCCTCTTTCTTCTAGAATAAAATTCCTAACATAACCTTTATGGATAAGATTAACCAAGACAGCGTTCTGTAAGTCTGAGCTTTTTTCTATTTTTAGTTTTGTTCTTTCATGCTGCAAGGTTTTGAAATAGACAATTTTATAATAATGATCATCATTTATTAATATTGACAATAAGTTATAAGCAAGAAACTTGATATTTGTGACTTCAATATTTTCTTTTAGTTTAGGTGTGACACTTGTTAGCATTATTATTTTGAGAGGACAAAAAGATATCCAATAGGAGTTTATTAATCTAACTGAAATTCTGAAACATATAGTACTGACTTATTTAAAAATTCAACAACTTTTAATTGTATATAGATATTTAAAACATTTGAATTATGCTTGTCATGTTTTTATTAGTTGAACAGGTAATTCTTTATTTCTATTTATCTATCTTTTTTACTCTGTTTGATTCATCAAACTTTCAACCGGTTAATTAAATCAACAAATTCTTAAAGGGAATGAAGGTAATAATGGTTTATAATTAATTGTGATATTTTCAATGGCATTGTTTTATTTTATTTTCTTACAATTTTTTTGTGTTTATGGTTTAAGTGTAATACAGAATCGTGTGCACTTTTTTATTATCATTTTAATATATTCCAAAATACCATTATACAATTAAATTATCTTCGAAAGCATTAAAATTGTTAAACATAATAATGGCAAATGATAAAAAATCAGTCTAAAAAAAACTAGATATCTGGCTTTGATCACAACTCTAAATTATTTGCCAGACACTCTAAAATGCTTTCTCTGTTACGATTGTTAATAAGTATCGACATTTTGTATTTCCCCATTTGTACTTCCCATTTCTCCTCCTTCCCAAGTCTCCTTTTTGTTTTGAGAATGATTTGTTTTCTGAAAAAAGTGAAAATTACATTTTCTAATCTTTTGTTTCAATTTCAAGGCTTTACAATTTTTCTTTTATCTATGTAGTACTGAGGAGATAATAATCTTAATAATAGCACAATTACTTGCACTCCTTTCCTGAAGTCTGCTGATTTAATCATTTAGCTTTTAGGCATATCCTTTCATTTTTTTAAAATGAAAGGAGTCTTTCATTTTTTTTAAATAAAAGGAGTATTTAATTTTTCAAATGATAGGAATATTTTGTATTTTTAAAAAAATACTTAAAAACATTTAGATAAATGAAAAATCATATTCTTCTCAAAAATAAAATTCATCGTTGAAAGGGTTAATTAGCATAGGGCGTCCTTCATCACTGTCCCTTTTAAGTATGAATTCAAAGCAACCTTACTCTACTACTTCATGTATCCATCGTATGAAACCGTTGTTAATACCCCTATTCTGTGAATTGACCCGTTATCTTCTTTATGAAAAGAATGCACCATTACAAAACACTCCCCTGCCGCCAAATATGCACAGGTTTTCTTTGTAATCTAACTTTGTACTTTTACAACATGAGAGGTAGTCGTGTCCGTGTTATCTTCTCTTTAACATACATTATTATTCCTCGCTGTTTGCTGTACCTCATTTGACACCGAAAAGGATTTTCAAAGAATCGCTTTAAAAAAAACCACAAAGTAGAAACCTGGGGGACGAGTACATTCTATATTTTCGCTGTAGAAAAAAACCTGTGTTAAAATTGCATAAAACTAAGTACCATTGAAGCGGGTATCTTTGGCCATGGAGGATAACTTTGGTCCACACGTCGGAAAAAGATTTGTTTCTTAATTTCTCTTCATAAAATGATCCCATCTTAAATTGTTTTACATTTTTGGAAAGGTGGAAACATTGCCTATTGTTCATGTCAAAAGAAATTCACATTCTAATTTTGGCAATGCTACAAATGATGTTTGTATTTTTATGAGCATTTATTGACAAAAATCTATTTCTTCCAACTTTTGTCTGGAACACCTGAAAAAATATTGAAAATAGCTAAATAAAACACTCTATTCTTTTATTTATGGGGATGAATATTACACAATTTGTTTTAATCTAAGCTGAATACTTTTTATGCTATATTGAATTGTTGGGTAATGGGAAACTTTTGCCGATGAATGCGCGTAACTTTGGTCCAAGTTGTAAGGATTTCTTTATGGAACTTTGCACTTTCAAAAATTTATGTAAAAGTGTATTCTGTTTTGCTATTTTTGAAGAAGTCCATTTTTTATTGATTTATTTTTAAATTAAACGACTTTAAACATTAAAAAGGTAAAGATAAAATGCAAGAAACGTACAACATTCAAAATCGCTAACGTTAAAATGTAAATATTTTCAAATTAATAATTACGAATATATTATTTTTTTCCTTTTATAATAAAAGTGGTTGCGTTTTATAAAGATATTTGTTATTAAATATTGCTTCCAAACATAAGTTATTTTTCCTTATTAAAATTGAAGTTTACTTTTCTTTTAAGCGACAATCAATACTGATATTCATAGTGTAATGTCATTCTACAATGCACTGCAATGTAAAAGTTAAGTTATATACTATTTTTAATAACTATGTTATTTTTATGTTTAAGCATTTTAATATTGCTATTTAATTTGGTAAAATAGCTTTTAAGGATGTTAAAAAGTATGTTTCTTATGTATTTCTTGCTTGGACCAAAGTTACCCGCCCGGATCCTAACCGTATCCTAATTTTTTAAACTAACACCAAATTTTTTTAATTTATAAAATTTAACAAAAATGCTTGGAAAAAAAAGTACAATACTTAGAATGCATAATGATTTTTAAGTGTTGAAATCGTTTTTGTAGTTTAAATTTTTTTCTTTTGTAAAAAAAACTGTGATTTTGGACTAAAGTTACCCACACTGATGGTTGTTTTTGATAAATTTGAAGCACATCACACAGCACACACATTATCTTGCATAATTAATGTCAACATCAGGCGGAACACTGGATGGAGCTGAAGTCAAAATATAATACAAATTATTATTATTATTATTTTTTCTCTAATGGGGCTGCAATATTGGAGGTCAAGCCTTTTTGCAGACTCGGCATATTCCCCAGAACTGAGAGCCATTTCTTTGTGGCACCATATAGGCGACTCTCGCTACCCATTTTGACGCCCAGATTACAATGAATCTGAGCTCTCTGTGGATGTTAAAGTATACCGAGATTTAATTTTGCCGAGAGAACCCAAGCCGAATGGACCCTCAAGGGATCTTTTACATGCCACATAATCATATGACATGCGCGCCCAAGATTTTCCCATCCAGAAAATCCGACGACTCAGCCGGGGCTCGAACCCGCGATCTTGGGCTTACGAGGTGGGCACGTTTAACCTCTCAGCCACTGAGCCGCTTGTCTTATATTATAATACAAATTATAATATAAGACATTTGTCATAATATATTACTTGGATTTAAATGAGTTAAATTAGTATTAATTGTAATAGCTCATTTTCTGTACATATGTCAAAATACCTCGATTTTTTTGCATGATTTTATATTAAATATATTTGCTGAACTTACGTATTTTTGGCAGTTTTATATCCATAAAGAGTTTTTTTTTATTATTACCTCATTTTCTATACTCATAAGTAATTGCTGAAGCAGCAAATTTTACTGCTATGTATGTGAATTACTGTCATTATTACCATTTTGAAATTTTGCGCCTTAGTAAATCTTTCCTCGTGATATTTTGAACTTGTGTGTATCTTTATTTGACAAGATCAAAGACACTATTATGATAGTTTTTATATTTGTGAGCATTTAAAGGGTGAAAGGTCTTACAATTAAGAATGCTACCAACTATTCTGGGATTTGTTTTCTAAGTGCCATAAAGGTTAAAATTCCTTGTAATTTAATGGAGAAAATGTTACGATGAGTAGTGAAATCGTACACTTTTATTCATTTTTTATAAAATAGACAGAATGAGTGTGCTTGTCCTAATATGAAGGATAGAGATTTAAGATAAATGAATAAAAGATTAATATATAAAGTTTTTTAAAGATTACTAAGAAAATTCAGATAGAAATGTTTTGGAAAATGGTATGATTCGTAAAATGAGTTACATGTTTGACAAGTGTTACACAAATTGAAATCGCTTTGAATATTTATCAAAGTTTCGATAAATAATTTTGCAGTCAAACATTTAAACCAATTTCAAAAGTGGAATTATAGAGACCTATATTCCAGCTACGTTTATCATTTAAAAGAAGTGTTCATAAAAATACGTATACAATACAGAGGGAGTGATTTTTATTATACTTTTAAATTACATACACAAAGAGACAACTTCGTTTTGGACACGCGGCCAATAGCTCCCATACCCCCTTAATGTATATAATATTCTATGTATTATATATTTTTTGCCTTTGTTCATGGCAATAACCTTTATTTCCTTTTGGGGGTTGTTTTAAAGTAACTGTTTAAAAAATTACTTGATAAAATTACCCCCTTTTCAACTAGTTGGTAAACTTAATATTTAGCTCATGTTTATTACATGCTTATTTAGATTCAATTTATCCAGCAACAGGACCATGTTTGCAAATATAAATAATTTGATAATAGCTTAAGAGAAAAGTGGTAAGGTTGTGTAGCATCGCTTCATTTGAAATCGTGACGTCCCACTCCCGATTTGCAACAGATATTAGATAGGGTGAGACTAGAAATAAATTTTGAAAATTTAAATCTATCGAAATACAAAATTGCTGCATTAAGTTTTTATGGAAACTAAACACTTTGAGTCCCATGTTAAGTCTTTTAGATTGACTGAAATAATCAAAACAAAAAAACATGTAAAATATTTTAACTAAACTGGTTACATTTCCCATGAGCTTTAGAAGACTTTTGGTGTTAATTGAGAGCTAGTGGAAGAACGTGCTAAGTGACAAAAAGGTGAAACGAGAAATGACTTTAAAGTTTTTCGTTTGCACTCGGATCTGTTGAAAACGGTACTTTAAAAGTGTTAAAAATATACTAAATTTAAAGTTTATGAAAAAGGGAAACTTTTATTAGCTAAAGAGTTAGTAATATGTTCATTGACACACAAATCTCATTTTTTCAAAAATGTCACTTAGCACGTTCTTCCACTAAGCTCTTCAATGTGAAGCTCTATGTCTAGTAGTTGGGTGGCCCGACTTACAAACTTTGGGTTTCAGTAGATTCAATAGTTTGCTGATTGAGTTATTTATTTTAGTATATTTTTTGGTCTCTTAATTTTTTTTAAATGATCACTGTTTTCACTTTTTTTTTACCTCTGTTTCTTGGTGAGACCCCTGATATTTCTCATGTTTCCTAAATTGCAATTTTCTGATGCATTGTAAACAAAAATTAAGGATAATAAAATGTTCAATAATAATAATAAAACTGCATAAAATCTTCAATTGACTGGTGGTCACTTAGGTTAGGTTTTATACTTAGGTTTGTAAATCTACCAAAATACGAAATTCTCGTATTTACAGTAAACTACAAAAATTCTTAATTCTTAGATTTTATACGATATTTTATCTTAAAAGTTTGTTCTATTTCATAAAAAAAATACTCTTTGTGTAATTTTTTTGTAAAATTTACTGCGAAATCTATAGAAAATATACTTATGTTCGCACACCGTGCTCTTGTTACAATGAAATGTCAGAGTATACAATTTGTTTATAAAAGCCACGAAAAAAGAAGCAAACATGTTTATAAAACTTTGCAAAAAATATATAAATTGATTCTTGTATTTTGAGCAATGAAATATTTTACGGATTTATAGAATTATTTGTAGTATTTGGTTCGAAAAATCATAAGTGAAAATATGCCCAATGTATATCAACTTATCCTATCTTAAATTAACTCCAAAGATCTAAATTTAACATATATAACTTTAATTTTTTTCCCTCGTATCATTTCGTAAAATAAGAATACTGTCTAAATATAGATTATTTTGAACTCTGAAAGTTAAAATGTCGTAACTTAAGTATGATTTACACATTTGTGCCAAGTTACGAGCCAAACAGATGTCCAATTTAAGAGTCTATAAGAGTCCATATTAGAGTCTATAACATACCAACAAACAATGTTCCATTTTTATTATTAAAGATAAATCGATATATTTTTTACTGTAGGAAGAATATCAATAACTACTTACAGGATTTCGTTAAAATTTTGCAGCGCCATTAAATTAAACTGATAATTAAAAAAGTTGTTAAATTTTTGTAAATTGTTCATTTTACCCCCACCTGTGACCTTAACTTTTTTCTCTGCTTGAAAAGTGTATAAAAGGAAAAATCGCATTTACAGAACCAAGTTGGACAATTTTATTTAAAAACAAGAAGTTCTATAAGAACTAGCATAGCCCACTTTCCTTTTACTTAATGCTTACTGCTTCTTCCTGTTTACTTAAATACGTGGGCTGTTTTTTTTTGTTTTTTTTTAACCTTCAATGGGCTGTAACAAAAAGACGAGTCAAAATACAAAAAAGATTTTTTTTTACCAAAAGTAATGTACAATATTGCTTATTTCTCCACATAATCACCTTGACGATTAAAGCATTTGCCATATCTGTAAACAAGCTTTGAAATACCCTCTTCAGAAAATGTTGCCGACAATGATTGGGAGGAAGTTGTGCATTTTCGAGTTGGTTTTCGTTTCTTGCAGGCAGAAGGGAACAGTGCATTGGAAATTCATTGAAGAATGAGCCGAGTGTATCGATATTTATGAGTGGTGACGTTGTTCCTGAATGCTGTTGAATATTTAAAGTTGGCCGAACTGATGTTCATGAAGAAGGGGACCAAGGAAGCAAGTCTGTCGCTACATACGGCATTGTTCAGCGAGTTGACCAAGTGTTTAGGGAAATTCGAAGGTGTACCACACATACGTGAATTATCGATTAGCATAGTGGCTTGGATTGTAGCGCTTACAAATTGACGTGGAGCTCAAAGAAACCGTCACAACTCCCTTCAAATCATTGGCGGCAACATTTTCTGAAGAGGGTATTTCAAAGCTTGTTTACAGATATGACAAATGCTTTAATCGTCAAGGTGATTGATTATATGGAAAAATAAGCAGTATTGTACATTACTTTTGGCAAAAAAAATCTTTTTTTGTGTTTAGATCCGTCTTTTTGTTGCAGCCCATCGGAGGTTGAACAGCCCTCGTACTTATTTATATTTTAATCGGAATACAAGTAGGTTTGTGACAGTAATTGTCACCTAGACCGCTTCTTCTTTAATGACACATTAAAAAAAAAGGCAGCACTCAGTCGTAATTTAAGCTTTTAAAATCAATTAAATTCAAATACTAATGCAATGGGAAATTCGTCGACAGATGTCCGTACGGACGTACAGACAGACGAACAAAAAGTATAAAAGATTGGTATCTGAGTTCATACCTTTTGTAATAAATTTATTTTTGTATTTTATTTTTGTTTTAATCTTTTTTTTTTATTCTTTCGAATTAAAAAGGCTAAAAATGCTGTTGGATGTTCGTAAATTGCACCTTAAGTTTTTTTTTTCTCTGCTTGAAAAGTGTCTAAAATTAGAAAACGCATTTAAAGAATACTGTACAGCAAAATAATTTATTTTAAAAAAAAGAACGTTATTGTGACAGTAGCTGACACTTAAAATCGCCCCTACACAAGATTTCAGTATCTAATTATAGTAGGATTAGCTTAGAATGAAACATTAATTAATTACCAACGGCATTGTTAATTATCTTATGTAGAGACCTAATTTTCAACAACAAAAAATAAACGGCGTGTGGAACACTACAAGATTTTCAATTACATTCTCGATGATAGATATTTGATACGCTGGAATTAGGTTAATAATTTGTGCAAGACTGTTTTCGTTTTTGAGCAATACCTTTAAAATTTAAGTTATTCTTGTTAGTTCTTGAAAACGTTATTATGCTGTTAGACAGGTACTGGGAACTCGAGTACCAATTTGATGTAACTGTTTTTTTTTCAGCCTAAAAAAAAAGTTTAAAAAGTAAAAAGTCCTATTTCAGTTACCTTTGCAGATGCGCTAATTTCTCAAAATCCTTAAAATAACGTGCAACAGGTAACTAGGACCTCGACTACAATTGGAAGTATGTCGTTCAAATTTTTAGTTTCAAAACCAATGTTCAAAAACCACTTTTTCAGAATCAGCACCCTTCAATAGTGTAGAAAACACGAAATCTCCATTTCATATTTCCAACCCCATGCAATATTTTTTTTTAAAAATTATATTTCATATTAAGTAATTGAAAGTAATTATGGGATCATTTTTTTTGGGGCCGTCTATAACAAATATATTTTAAGCTTCAGCGAAAAGAACGAACGACAATATTATCCTTTCTGGATCCTCTCTGATCACACGATATATCGTTTTATATAATTACGATATCTCTTCGGCATTGATATATTGAGTTGATATTTAGAAGGGATCGAAATATATCGTGTACCCACAAGTCATGTCATGTCGTAAAAAGTGAGTTTTTTTTAATTCTTTCGTGATTTATAAATATACCTATGTCTGCGAATGTTCTTTTGCATGCACGGAATGTTCCTTTTTGTGAATGAATCTATGTAATCACAGGTATTCTTCTCTCGTAAGTAGGACGGAATCGATTCGAACGTTGTTACATTCCCGAGATCTTTTTTTAAAATAATTCTTAGAATATTCTTATCTGTCGATATTATTTTCTCTCTGTGTTTTGCCGTATTTATTTTGTGGTTCTAAATTGGGTTGTCCAATTTTAAAACATGTAAAAAAACGAAAACGCACCAAGAAAAATATTTCAAGTTTAGGAATAAAAGTATGAATTAGGGTTATAGCTTCCACACTACGTTTATAACGTAAAAAGTGGAAGGTATTATAATCGTTCTGTCTGTCACCCACTTTCATAGCCCAAACTACAAATGCTACGGAAAAGTGCGATACGTCAAAAAAAATTCAGCGCATCAAAATAAGAATACATTGAAAATTTCAGAAAAGAATTCGAAGTACTTCAATTATTTAAAAAAAAAACTGCAACATTCAATGCTCATTTAAAAAGCATAGGAAGACATTTTTATTAGAATTAAATCACCATTGCCATTCGCAACAATCGCTCGAGAAACTTTAATTCTTTTAGACAATAAATTAAAATAAATTTATTTTTGCGACATCGATCAGTTTGAAATGACGTCAAATATATTTCACTGCGAGATTCTTTGTATGTTGATATGAAATATTTTCATTCTATTTAAAAGCGAGGAATATTACATATTTATTCCTTGAAATATAAATTAATTTTTGCAAACGATAAGTAATAATTATTGAATTTTCGGAATAGAAACTAAATAGAAGCTAAAATTGATCTACATGTTTGATATTTCAATTGCGTGTTCATGGTAAAACGCTCATTATTTTTTGATAATTAGAACGATCGCCTGTTACTAGTTAATTATTAGCGCATCATCAATCAATTTTGTACAGGAAAAAAACAATAGTGTGATTGTGTAAGGAGGCGCCCATAAGTTACGTGACATGTTTGGGGGGTTGTTTAGCCGAATCTCTCCATGTCTCACGTGGGTGCTGATTCCGAAAAAGCTGTTTTTGATCGTCGGTCCGTCTGTCTGTCTAACACCACTCTACAGCTTGAACTTAGAGCTACAAGCTTAAAATTTAGAGGAGAACCCGAAAATTTAAAAAAAAACTCGAGAAAATGTTCACGAGTTCTTAGTTCCTGTCAGACGTCATAATAAGGTTTTCGAGAAAATCGCCCTTGCGCGAATGGTGGTTACTGGTACTTAGTATAGAATTTTTTTTGGTTTTGAGGCTATTGAAATTACCATATAGGGTATATAATTACCAATGCATTGATTTATTGATTGTTAATTGTAAATTCGTGTAGTGTAACACACCCCTAGTTTTTCCTTCTGGGTTAACACTCAATGTCTTCAGCAAAAATACTTCCCTGAAGACCAACAAAAAACACTATTGTTGTCACATCCATCAGACAGTCATTTAACTATTTGCCCATTCCCACGATAAGTATGTATGTTTTTATACCGTTCGATACTAGCACGTGTTTCCTTGAATTAGTTTGACAAAATTGCTATGGATATGTTTTACGTCATGAGTGGCAACAGTTCCAGAGATATTGTTTTCCTTCCTTTTAAAAATGACATTTGGTGATAATTGGATCGATAGTTAAACTCAATAGTTTCCTTGCACAGAAGCCACGACCACGGGCGAAGCAATCACATGAAGACAAAATAAAACGGCTGAAATTTCCTCTTCATCTGATTGTTCCGCGCGTTTTATAGCTCCGCTCATGGTCGTGGCTTCTGTGCAAGGAAACTATGAGTTTAACTATAATTATTTCTCTTTAATAAAAAAATATTGGAATTGCTAAATAATTTTGAACAGTGTATGTTTTCATAGCGATTTTTTTTATTTTACTTTCTCTTACAGTTCTCTTCGTTTTATTGTTGTTCTTTTTGTGTTTTGTAGTTGATTGTACTGTAATATGTAGAATAGTTTTATCTAAATACTAAAAAAAAATGCTAAATATAAAATAACCTAAATTGTGAATATGGCACCGAATAGTAAATATGAAACCAAGTGAAACACCCAATGAAATCGCGGAAGGCAAAAATGAAAACTGGGAACTTCCGTCATCAAAACCTCCCAATTATTACTTAAACCGATTTTGAATAAAATGCATTAGAAAATAACAATAATGTTGATGGTCAACTTAAGCGAAGAAAAAAACTGTATAATATTTTTTGTCTCGTGTTTTCTTACTTATTATAGCTATTATTTTTTGTTAATTTGTAAAATAATGATTACTTAAGTACTATAGAATGTAATAATAAGTAAGTAATAATTAAGAATACAAATGAATTGAAATTTTTTTTCTCCATAAATTAAGCCAAAAGTTTTTTGCTGTTTTTTTCCCACAACGTTTATTTCAGTACTTTAATTTTTATACTAGTTTAGTAGTTTTGATTTCAATTAAGTTAAACTACTCTGTTAAAAATTTTGTACTTGGTTTCACTTTAATAATGGATCCTCCGGCAAAGGCTGTGTGGTGAGATATTTCCCCATATTTTCTTTATTAGGTTGAACAATGTTTTAGGTTTTGGAAACAAAAATCTGAGAAATGGTTCAGCTGAATGTCAAAAATATGATGAAAAATTTCACCACCCACCCGTTGTAGCTACTAGGAATTTTTGGTGAAACTAAGCGGAAATTTTTAAAAGTGTACTTTTTGGCCAAAAGGAACCACTTTTTTTCACACACAAAAATGAAATAAAATTCGAAAACGAGCGAAACAAAAAAAAATCCGGTTCATATACGTATAAAAAAAGCAACAGAGCGGTATGCATGTTAAGTTAGAAGGGGGGGTACTTTTACTAGATTTAGTTCCAACCAGATCAGTGGTCCCAGAAACTTAATATAATTGATATTTACATTTTTGTCTGACTGGATTGTGTACTCAGTCTTTCCAAGAAAAAGAAGACAGCATCAGCATTTTTCTTTTTTGTTTCTTTGACGATTTCCGATAACCAAATAGTTAATCCCACCGTTGGTTCTAATAGTAGAAGGGTATGTCACATCTTGGCGTTTTTGGATTTGAAAACTGAGTTTTGTGCGAAGCAATCCAATTTTTACTATTGTGAAACATGAATACTTACATCTTTTTTAGGAATGGTTGGAATATTACAGTATTGTGTGCATTTACCTTTTTTAAAGACATTTTTCTAAAATGCAGATTCGCTTATCTAAATTTCTTGCTGGTGTTTTTTTTTTAAAAACTCATTAACGATGATTTGTAAGAAAATTTACCATGCGAAAATAAGCTTTCTGCTGAAGTTTAGCTAACCTAATAAACTATTAGACAAATGAAGACCGTAGTACTAAACAATTTATGTTGAACAAATTACTTCGAGCTAAAAACTAATTTTAAAACTTAAAAGTTTGTGTTTCTATTTGGTAAGGAAGGTGTCAATGGTATTCACAAATGGGTCCTTAAGAGGTTTAAACCACATTCATAATTTTATGACTTGTAAAAGTTTTGAGAAGCTTTTTAATAATATTTCTTGGAAATAAAATTTTTGATATATTTTTTTTATGGATAAGTTGAAAAATTAACAGAGATAAAAAGTGCACACTTTTGTGTTCATTTACTTATTATCTCTCACAGAGTTCAATTAAAAAAAAAAAGATGATAGGTTTATTTTCCCAGTTTCAACTCCAATTTAAATTTGATTTCCTAAAAAAATATTTTGCTGTCAATGAATACCTTATCCTATCCATTATATGGAGATCCCCCAAATCGTTTAATTTGTAGTGTCTTTACTAATTGACTAATTGAATTTACTAATTGAATCCATACTAATTGACTACGATTATTACCAACGTTCAACAAGTATTGCAAAATTAGGATACCTTTTCTCTACTTTAAGGAAAAATTCTAACAATGCCATTGGGGCTAGGGATAGCCCAGTCGGTTAGGCATTCGCCTAGCATGAGGAAGGTCCTAGGTTCGGGTCCGGGCATAGCCAAAATAACTGCCGACCTATAAACGGCCCGTGCAGCCAAAAATGTCCGATGAATAATACCCCGTGTCTAGGGAGTGCACGTTAAATATACTTCAAAGTCCTAACGCTGCGTACGATGTCGCCCTTAACGGTTGCGTTGGGTGCCTACTCAGGTGTCGGTTCGTCACTTGACTGTGGTTCTAAAATACGACGCCCGTCGCCAATAGCCCCCGTGTAGCTCTAGTGCGACGATAATTAAAAATAAACTAACAATGCCATTTCTCGCGGCGCCCTAGGAAGCCTTACGTTAGGAACCTCCACCCTAGTGAGATCAGTGCTTTGTGGCATCCAAAGGCTATGTTCACACTACGACATCAAACGCCACAAAGGCAACAAAATTTGGCGACTGCCAAGCGCGCCAAACAATGCAATAGCATGGTGGTTGACTCTGCCAAGTCGCCAAGTTTTGTTGCCTTTGTGGCATTTGTTGCCTTTGTGGCGTAGTCAGGACATAGCCGAAAGAAGCCAAGTAGGTCGCTACTGGGAATTATTTCTTACATGACACAGACCGATGTGTTTCGAAACGGTTCGTTTGTGTTCGAGTCGCTACCATGGAGATAATGGACACGGCTTCAGTTTCGCGCTTTGCTTTCCGTCAGGTAGGGATGTGCGGGTTTTGATTAAAAATCGGTTATCGGTTTAACCGGTATTTTCCAATTCCGAGTTTAACCGTTAAAAAAAAACAGCTATTTAAACTAATGGTTCCTGTTTTTAAAATGTTTCACTGACACTATTTTACGTATAAAAACCTTTAATTTGAAATCATGATTGGAAATCCGGAGCTAAAATTTAATTTAAAAAAAATCTATCTGGTTGAGATGAATTATCGTCGCACTACACGATGAGCAGGGTTGTTATGATTTTACCCGAGACGAAAACTCCCCCGGGTGGGTTTAAAAAAAAAAAAAAAACACTTGAAAAAAAACCCTCAAAAACCCAAGTGGGCAATTGAACTTAAAATTGCCTTTACTGAAAATTAAAAAAAAAGTTAAAACTTTTTATACAACCAACAGATATATATTTCATATCATTTTTAATTAATATTTTAATATTATTCTTAATATACTTCTACATTTTTGTACCTTCAATATTTAAAATGCATTTATAAATTTAAATTTATACATACTAATTAGTAATTATTTAATAATTTTACATATAACTAATACATTTTTAAAATTCTAAATTAAATTTCTATCGTTACAATATTCCGGATTATATAATTTTGCACATTCATAAACAAACCATACTTGGTTCTAGACAATACAGTTATACATTTAAATGTACATTTATCTAACTACTATATGCAATTATTAGTTTTTTTAATTATTCTAATTTAAATTACATCATTTCTGATTATCTCTCTCAAGATGTTCTGTTAGTTTTAAAAAATTGTAATAAATAGATTAAAACTTCTCTAAATAAACCACAAAATACTGAAAAAACCCATAAAACCCTGAAAAAAACCAAGTGGGTTGGGTTTTTCATGAAAAAATTCGGGTTTTTAACAACCCTAACGATGAGGGCTATTGGCTACGGGTGTTGTCATTTAAAATCACAGTCCATTGACGTGCTGAAGGACCTGAGAAGCTTTAGGGGGAAGTTTCATTTACACAGGATGTTATTCGTCGGACTTTTTGGCCTGCACAGACCTTTTATAGGTCCTTATTTTGGAAATTATCGGACCCGAACCTTGTACCTTTCTCATGCAGGGCAAGCGCCCTACCGACTGGGCTCTCCATCCCCTATCAGTTTGTTAAACAACAGGTTCCGGTTATTAAAATTTTTAAAAGTTGGTTTTCACGAACCGGTTTTACTTATAAACATTGGAAACCTATTTGAAATCTTGATTGGAAATGCATTAGAAAATTTTAGCTCTGAATGAACCAGAGTTAATTTTTTTAAAATTGTTCTTAACTGGAGAAACTGGGATATTATTAAAAACTTTTATTTTAAAGTAAAAAAAAACTTTGGCGTTTTTTTACTGAAAACGGTTTGAAGGTTTTAAAAGGTTCATTAAAAAAACCCGGTTCTTTCCAGTTTAACCGAAAGATGTTAAGAGGAAAACCGGTTTTTCAGTTTAACTGTTTCCTACTTCCCCATCCCTACCGTCAGATCTTCACGAGTCGTTCACGCCACCGGCCCATTTCCTTCCCATCTCTTTTGTGTGTGTTTGGAAAAAAAGAAGTATTTGGTGATATTATTCTTTCCTTCCAAGTCAAACATTTGGCGCTTCCGAACTGCGGTTGTCATAGAAATCGTGCGGAAGAAAATCGTTTAATTTGGAATAAAATATGCGAAAGGGATTATTATCATGTGATGATGATTTAGTTTCGATTTTTTGATGATGATGTGAATTCTGTTGATTATTCTTTGACTTCCGTATGTTAGTTTATTTGTCGTTTGTGGTTATATGATTGGTTGTTTTTTAATGGACGGAAAAATAATGGTGAGGTATGGAAAAAGACTTTTGTGAAATTTGAAGATAGATAAAGATAAAAGGATTTATTTTATTAAAAGTAGTTGTAAAGTATTGATGATTCTTAATATTATGTATCTTAAAGAATCAAGTTTTCTATACATATTTTACAGGCATAAAGAAATATGATATTTTAGGAATAACTGAAAATAATACAATGTTTGTTGTGGCAGTAATATAATTTATTCATTCATATCATGAAAAACTAACCAATCTCAACTTATATTCATAAAGACCATGTACGAATTCGAAGATGAAAATTTCTATAGTCAGGTTGTATTACTTAACTATTTTATGATGAGAAAGTTGAACTTATTTAAAAAAGCCAGTGTTTTCTTGTTGGTAACCAAATTGTGACCCTAAAGTAGCCAACTAGCATTAGTAAATTGTTATCATTAGGACAATCTTTATTTGAAATTTTCCGCTATTTTGTAGCGGCTCAGTTCAACTTTGAACTAAGATTTCCCAAACTGTGGGTCAGGACTTTCCTTGACGTTGTACGTTGTTCAAAATTGTTACCTAACCCGAATTAAATAAAAAAAAATTCAAGAAGCAAAATATACTTTGAGCAAGTTCGTATCAAGTTTTTAAAAAGGTTTCGAAATTAATTTAGAACATTGAAGTAAAGATGTGAGTAAAAGAACTTAAATAATAGGTTACTATTAGAATACTAAACAATATCATTGACAATTGTTTTCATGATATACTAACTATAGTTATTTTGTGGAATCAAATCACATCCGAAAAAAGTGATTAAAACCAACAGACTATATTTGGAACTGTAAAAGAAGACCACCATTTTGACTAGTTGATTTCATTCCAAACCGAGTATAAAATATTTGTTTTGCCCACTGAAAAAACGTGAGCGGACTGTTCTACGATCTGGGGGAATAAAAAGTAGCGCGCGGAAATATAGAACAGGCCTCAGTCTCCGAGGGATTGTAGACCACATAGGAAGTGGAGCACCGCCTCATCCTTCTAAAAAAGAAATGATTATTCTATGAAGTGCTGCTTTGCTCTAGGGTATGTGTACTCTTTATTTGTGTTTCTAGTATATATATATATATATATAATTATATTTTAATTATATATATATATATATATATATATATATATATATATATATTATATATATATATATATATATATATATATATATATATATATATATATATATATTAATATATATATATATATATATATTATATATATATATATATATATATATATATATATATATATATATAATATATATATATATATATATATATATATATATTACCGGATTATTTGGTACTAGATTTAAGTTGTATTATCGAGAGTGAGTGCATTATAAAAAAAAACGCACTTTAGTATATAACTTTAAACAAACCTAAAAAGTCCTTGCATTAACCAACTTTTTAAAAAAAAATTATTGGTAATGACAATAACGTTTTTTTCCCCATAAAGTTCCTTAAAATTGTCATTTGATTACATTTTCTGTCATTTAATCAATACTGCTACAGTTAAAAAGTAACATGCATTTATACTGAAAATCTCAAAAAATTACAAATTATTGAATTCAAATTTTTTTAAAAAACAACTATACATAGTAGACCTTATTCCATGCACAATTTTGTGCACCATATATATAAGAACACAGGTTAAAAATTTAAAAAAATCTAACTTAACTAGCAAAAAAGCCTTAGGGATTTATTAAACATAAGAATTGAAAAACGCGAAACAGAGAAAAAAGGTTGGAAGCAGACGAAATACGTATTCAAACATATAGGAATGACTCCAGGAAATATTTAATAACTTTTTTTCTACAAAAGATATCATTATGAAACTTTCAGTAAATGTTCAGAAATATATTGTAAATAATAAGAAGTAAAAACTGAGAAATCGATATTTTGACCAATTTTTGGGTACCGTATCCCCTTAAGTTTATCTCTAGATAATTTGTAACAAAGCTATTTCCCTTTATTTATTGAAATTGTGTTGATTATACTAAAAGCTACATTTGTCTTAAGCCCCTGTCACACGTGCTAGTGAACCTCAGGTTTTCGGTCTCCCTAAGTAAACAAGAGAAATCCGAAATTTGGAGAAAACCTGCATAAGAGGGTTGGGCCCTGTCACACGTGCCTGTGAACCGCAGGTTTTTTAAACCTTTATTAGGCTTTTTGGAGTGGATGAGTGGAAAAGTTCCGTGTATTTTATGTGTTGCTATTTGTTATTTACATCACACACAGAATTAGTCTTTTATTGTAAATAGTTTCAAAATTTCATTGTGTATGTCAAAGTGTTTTCAGTATTTTTCCCAAAAAGGTCAATAAAAATCTATTTATAAGAAAATTAATGTAAACACGAAGGCAGAAACTAACCCCACTGAGAATAGAATTGCAATACGGCTATGCGTGGGTGGGGACGAGGGTAAAAAAAATGCACAAGGTCAAGGGGGATAGATGAACTTCGGCCGTTTCCGGTGGGTGAAACATTTTTGGGAGTCGAAAAGTTGAAAATATCCCCACTAGGAATGCGATACTTTCAGGCTTAAGTGGCAATTCTCAGAAAAAAAACATTATAAAACAGCGTCAATAGGGGGTCAGACGTCAGAAAGGGTGGTAGTTGATTTAGCGGAAGTATTCTTTCTCCTAATCGCGGACTGTACAACCGTTTGAAATTCGTATATGTCCAGTCGCTTGCTTGCAGAGTCTTCTTCCTTTTGAAAAAAGGGTTCTTTTGTTCAAAAATATTTAGTTCTTATTTCTATTTTGAAATGAATTCTTCAAGTAATGAATCAGACAGTGAACAACAAATATGTGCTGCTGCACTTTGCGTGCTCAGCGCCGAAGTGTCGTCTTTCTTTGATTACAAAAAAATATCCTACAAATTCTAGCTTACAAGCTAGAAATATTCGTGATGCGTATGCCAAATATTTTTCGACAATTGGCAAATTATCTTGGCAAAACAAGTTTTGTTAACTTATGTTTATGCAGTAGAAATAATGTCATGAGTGAAACAGTAACAACTTAAATGCCTATATATAATTTGTGTATCTATTTTTGTCATGAGTAACCTTCTATTATAAATATCTTTAAAATTACATTGTGTGTCAAAGCATTTTCAAAAATAAAATACAAAAAATATTTTGCTGTGTATGTTTATTATTATTATTTTTTTTTTAATTTTGAAGTGATAAATTTTTCTTAAATACAGATTTGAGTTTATAATGTACTTTTTGGGTATAAATATCTTATAACATGAATAGCAAGTTGAAAATAATATTTTTCCGTTGCCAAAACATTAAGCAAAAAATTTTGCTACAAAATGTTTTCGTATTTTCCCGAAAACAGTTCAATAGAAATCTATTTAAAATGTATTCAAAATTTCCCAGAAAGTGAACCAATAATATTCAATAACTTTTAAATTTCTGCACTAATATTCTGTTCCAAATATTATGTTTATCTGCTAATTTTCAAAAATTGACCAATTATTTCAAAAGTGTGCATGAAGAATGAAATTCTAGTTTATAAATAACAATTAAAATATATATGTATTATTATTGGTAATAGAGGGAACATTGTAATTGTGCATTTTTTTTTGGAATAGCCCATTAATTGAAAGTCCCTTTTTTAAGTTACATATTTATTTTGTTGATTCCATTGAACCAGCAATAATATTGTAACAATACAAATTGTTTGCAACAAGTGCGTAAAGTAAAACTTTACCCGAGTTTTATGAATTTTATTTTATGCATTAGCCTTTGGATACATATTTTTTTTATAAATCCGTGCAAAGAATATTTTGAACGTTGCATACAATATTTTATGTTGGTAGGTAATAATTAGGTAGGCTTAGTGGTAGTGTTCGCATTGCCACGCCACAGATCCGGGGATCGAATACCGGATTGGGCGGGGTCGATGCATCCTTTCATCCCTTGAGTGGGTTGATAAAATGGGTACCAAGCATGCTTGGGAGCTAAACACTGGGGATTCCGCGTGAGGATGACCACCTTACCAGAACATATGTCTAGCACCCCAGAGCCCTAGGTCACGAAAGCTGAAATGGGCACGGCAGGCCTTGGCCCAGTAATGGGCTGTTGCTCCGAGGAGTTTAGTTTAAATAATAATTAACTAAAGTTTAAGAGAGTAATTTAAAGCGAGCGCGATATACTTTTGTTCTTACCAGATCAAAAAAGCTACTTTTTTACGACTTATGTGCTTAAAAATAACTTTTACACACTGTTTTTCAAACGCTTTACTTTAATCAAGATTATCGATTTCAAGAGATAATTTTTGCACGGTTTATAAAAAAAAGATTTTCTAAATTTTTAAATTAATAAAAGTTAACTTGCCTCAGAATCTATGCTTTTCCGTAGATTATATACATCATGTAAGAAAGAATCCATTTTCTCATACGCATACCACTCTGGGGTGTATACTTGGTTTGTCGCTGTACCAGTTGTTTTGGGTTTTTTTAACTTTGCTGGACAGCTTTCTATATCTATTGAGTAGATATTCTTTTTTGGTTTTTAATGTTTTTAATTAACATTCAAAATAGATTTTTTTTGGATTCGTTTCCACGAATCGTGGACCATATTCCGATCCATGTGGTGAGGGTGTTTTGGGTTCCATATGGAACTCTCTTCGTCGTACAAGTCCAAAAACTCCATAGTTCTTTCTCTCGACCAAGTATGTGCATCCATATTGAAATGTAGATCACACTGAATATTTCGCCCACTTTCTTATGAGAGTAGAAACTAACCCCACTGGGAAATAGAATGCAATAAGGCCAGGCGTGGGTGGGGGGAGAAGGTAAAAAAACACAAGGTCAAGGGGATAGTTGACCTTTGGCCGTTTCCGGTGGGGTTGGGATCGGATAAGTTTGCTTCTGGCTTCTGTATTTTTTTGTAAGTCGATCGCATGCTCATTGAAATTATCTTGTTAGTGAGAAAATGCCCATATATTTGGAACTATATAAGGGTAATTTGAAGGTTTTTAAGGGGGGGGGGGAGTATCTATAAAATGAAATAATTTTCTATGCTAGTATTTACCAAAACATCTATTGTTAATCTGAGTTTATTTAAACTATTTTAATATAATTTACACCTAAAAAAAAACGCCGTCTATTAACTCAAAGGGCCACTGTCTTGTAATTACCCCAACCAACAACCCTACAATTCATTTTCGAAAGCGGAAAAAAATTCTTTTCTGTCACGAAAGGACCGTGTAGTACAGGTTTCCTTTGAAATTTACCGACTTCGAATGGACACCACGGTCCTGGACCGTCATATCCATTAAAAAGACCTCCATATCAAGGTCTTCACAGGTTCTGGGGTGTCAGACGTATACGTGTATACGCGGTCTTCGAATGGATACCACGGTCCTGAACCGTCATATCCACCAAAAAAGACCTCCATTCCACAGTCTTCACAGGTTCTGGGGTGTCAGACGTATACGTGTATACGCGGTCTATGATGGCGAACCTGCGGTTCACTAGCACGTGTGACAGGGGCTTTAGCCCTAAAAAATGTAGCTCAAAGAAAATGCATTATAAAACATCATATAAACGCAATCAGGCGGAAAACAAAAGTTGAAAGCCTAAATTATTATTTTTTTTAAAGAAAATGGTCTGACTGTTTTGACTTCTCCCGAACAGAGAATATAACTTCTTAACTCTAAAGCACCTGTCGCATAAAAAGTATGTAAATCTAGAATGAACTCATTTGAGCAAAATTTGTTCCTGCAAGTTTAATGTAAAGAAGACCGGAGCTAGTTTTCCACTTTTTTTTTTAAATATTACGTATACATTTTCTTTATCTATTTTGCCAGAATCAATTGAATTCTTATACTTTTATCTACAAAATAGCCCCATTATTTTTCACACACAAAAAAGTAACAGTCCCTGACTAACAATTTGTGCTCCAGGAGTGAACGAGTCCTGTCTTTTTATAATTGATGACAATTTAAAACCAGCAACATCACATCTTACAATTAATTTTAATTTACAATTTAATCTATGGTTACGGCTGTTTAATAACACAAAGCTATATTTTTTAATAATATAAGAAAAGTTGATTTAAGCCGACAAGTTTTTGAAGGAAAACAGAGTTAGAATACTTGCTCCAAATGCATTTTGAGAATTTTTCCCCGGTCACTATATGAGAGCTTTGACAAAGAGTAGCCGTGCAAGTTATTTTCAAACTAAATACAGTTAGAAAGATCCTCTCCTTTATCACCCGTTAATTTAGTGCAGTTAGTAAATTTTAAGTTTCAAATGAAAAACTGAAAGTAACTCATAGTTTTACTTTTTTTTTAAAGTCTTACGACAACATGACAGCTTCTACTAAATTCTTTCATCAGATGTATTAAAGGGGTGGTGGGGATGTATAAATATGGGTGGAAAACTAGCCACGATCGTTCCCATTATTACATAACGGTCTTTTTTTTCTAAGGCGTTCCTGTTCACATAATAATAATAAAAAAAATATCCAAAAGGCGGAAGTGAGCCGCTTTTTCCCCAAGGTAATTGATACATCACACCCACTGCTCTGTCGGGTTTTTAGTGTTACTACCACGGATAAATTAGAAAGCTGGCTTGATTGGAAAGGATGAACTACAGGTTAATTCCACAGGGATTTAAAATTTCAATCTTTAAACGCAGGGCAGGAGTTGGTATTTAGTGCGTCTGCCAATTTCCGGTCATAATAAGTGTGCCGACAAAGTAAATACAATTTAGTCTGGTAATTGGGGGAAAACCTGTTAGGCTGTGTGTCATAATAAATTATCATTATCAAATACAATGTAAAGTAATTGCTTCGCATCAATTAAAATTATTGATATTGGTAGTCAATTTTTTTTTAATTGCTATATGCCGTTCTTAAACTTTGCACCCGTTCTTATGGGTTTTTTGGTATATAATAACAAACTAGCCAATTTTTATTATTAATCTTGTAAGAATAAGTTTTTTTAGGGCTTAACTATTTCAAAACGTCAGCTGTTATAGGCTGTAGTTAAGGCTTGGAAAGCGTAGTTTGTGTGTTTTATAAACCATGTGATCTCATTTTAAACGCTATTATTGGTGCTTAGAATTCGAATCTTCTGCCGCCATAGTTAGATTAAAAGTAGTGTTATACGGTAATAGTTGTTCATGGATTTTTCATATTATTTGAAAGTAAAAGGTCATAGTTGAAAGTCATTTGTTTTTACAATTTTAGTTTCATTATAATGTAAAAAAAATAAATATTCAAAACTGATATATCGCTTTTCAAACAAACATTTAATGTGTGGTCTGGCTAGCATTTTCGATCTATAACAAATTTTTATGTTTTTTTAATCATTAAAACTGTTGTCTAAAACCTTTTGAGCCACTCAATGAAACGGATAGTTTTGTTTGATTTTGAACGAATTTCAGTGTCAAAACACTAAAATGCATTCATTCAGCATGCTATCGTGTCTATAGTGATCTGTCGTGACTGCTACTTCTGCGTGCAATAGGCCGGGCAAATCGCACGTCATAGAATCTCTTATAAAAGTGGGCTGAACTTTGTGGAGTATAGAATACTTGGGAGGCAAGGGTGAATTGAAATCACACACACACACTACTGCTATTAAGTTATCACACAGTTTATATGTATCTTTATTGTGATGGTGTTTATTATTCAAGGTTTGGGATTTTTATGATTTGGGAGTTAATTATTGTGCTTTGAGGTTACATAAATAAATAATAACACCACATATAATAAACAATTGTTTAATATGCAGTATTTTTTTTATGTGTGTCGTATTTTTCTTGACACTAAGATATTTCATTATGAAATGGCTATGATATAATGATCGGTCTCGATTTTGCGTTTTGCATTATGTTGCCGAGCAAAAAAAATGCCAAAATGTGGTAAACATTCCACTTCATATTTTATTCAACTCGATAGCAACCTTATACATTTTCAAGCTCGCCAAAAGTCGCCAATGAAGATACCGGCAATTAAATCATAGCTATACTCTCATTATATAAGTTAAACTTTTAAAATTTCCATGATTTTTAATAATTATAACAGCCAAGGGTTTTGTGTCATGCAATTTGAGTTGTAATCACAGTTTACACATCTTGTGATTCCTTAACCCTTTCAGTCCCAATGATATCACCATTTTAGAAATTGTTTTTTGATCGTCTATAGCCATTTATGATATCAAAAAGCACATCATTCGATTCTTCAAACTTTCTTCGATTAGAAAATATTTTTTATCAATCCCAATAGATGTCAGCCCTATTATTTTTTTTAATTATGATCAGAAACATGATGATGGCAAATGGCATCACTGGGACTGAAAGGGTTAATATGATAATTACACTTAACGCAAAAAAGTGGGTTGTTCTTTGTAAAGTAAGATATTTGAAAGCAGGATAATTGCGTTAAAAACGTTGCTATTATGTTATCCCTATGTATATTTTTAAGAGAATGTATTTATAATTTTTCATAATTAAATTCTTGGTATTGTAGGTTTCGACGTGTGGTTTTGACTGTAGAGGCAATATTTTAAAGGAGGTTTGTAAGTGTACCTAATCGCGATAGTTTTGTTAATAAAAGTTACTCAATTGCGATAGCGAAATCCTGTCAACTAAATGGTTATTTCGATAGCAAAAAAAGTTATTTCGCTTAAAAGTAGTTTTTTTAAAGCTTTTTTAAGCTTGGGACCAAATTTCGATCAGGAATATTTTACTACTATTTACGTACCTGACAGCTTTCAAGACTATTTTACGTATATCTTACACTTCTTTTCTCCTTCTCACCATTGTTAGTTCTGATATTATACAATGATTCCTGATATTATGCAATGTTGTACGTTTTATGCAATTTTCGGTATTTATTATTTGGTATAAAAACAAAATAAAACCCTTCTTAAGAAGACAGACGTATAAACCCGTCGCCTTACTGTCAGGTCAGTGACACACGTAAAAATTTATAAATGATTACTCTACTAAATTTTAAAATGTCAAGTATAAAGGAGACATTTATAATCCATTGGCTATATAAATATAATTTTTTTTAATATTTAAAGAAATTAAATTTGTTAAACACTTTATATCATGCAGTGAAGAAAATTAAAAATTTAATTTTTTATCCACTACAAGGGTTAAGAAAAGTTATTTAATACTTCTTTCAAAATTTCGTATAATTTATTACAATAATTTTCTATTGGGGTCATTTTTAATGGAGTATTTTATATTTATCTTTTTCTAATTGCGAAAGAATTAAAAAATAAAATATTAATGCATTCCTCTCAGCGTCACCAACCCAATTACAAAATCATTTGTGGAAAATCATACGTATTCACCGAAAATTGTTTTGAAAAATAAACGTTTAGAAAGTCGTCACATATAAATTTATGATCACTACATTTTTTAAGCAATTTAATTCTCATTAATATTCGTCCACTTAAGTTCACTTTTCACACTCCCGTCAACTAATTAAATTCTACTTTGAAAGTCGTGATACACAACAAAACCCTTTTCTTTCCTAATCGTGTGTTTTGTAACTCATTTTCAAAAGCTTTTTCATTTTCTCCCCATTATTGAAAAGTGTATCTCTAATAAAGTGAAGGAACGCCCTCTTTCCATTATTCTATTGCGCATCATAAAAATTTGTCATTCATTTCAAATAGCATATAGTTAAAGAATGCAATTTTTTTTTATTATCTTTCATTGTTACACGGCAACCGTTTGGAGTTGCTGAAACTTAAAGCTTTGATTTAGTGGAATCGTTAACGTCGCCATAGTTATAGAAGTAACATAATTTGTTTATTGCAGAATATACTTAACTTTGTAGAAAAACGCTTATTCGTCTATTGTCATATGTGACGTCAACTTTTTTTGTTTGAGTCGTAATTTTTTACTTACTGAAAATTCGAATAAGTGACTAAGAGTCGATAAATATTCTTAACGGCGACTTTCAAGTATCTAAGACAGGGCCGAATTTCTAAATAGGCTAAGTAGGCTGTAGCCTAGAGCGGCAAAGTTTTGGGGCGGCAAATTTTACGAAAATTAAAGAGGCATTCGGCATAAAAAAAACTATTATATAGATACTAATATTTTTAAGAAAGAAAACTAATAATTTAAATAAACGCGTAAATCGTAAACGTACATATAGTTCTAATATTTAGTTGTAAACATGGTAGCTGCGAAGGCAATTGCACCCTCTCCCCCGAATTTGGAAGTTGCAAGAAAAATAGTAGAACGGTTTAAAAAATTATTTCGCTTTCGATTTAGAGTAAAGGTGATTCTAATATGTAAAAAGAAAAAAAAAAGTCAAGAAAACTATATCTGGCGAAAAATCGGTCGTAGCCTACAAGCGGCAAATCTTTAAATCCGGCAAGATAGTCTCTTGAATTAGTATTCAGAAAAAGTATTCTCAACGCTTCCGCTTCCGAAAATATAGGACATTAATATTTTCTAGCTGTTTTTACTCGGTTGTGCTTAACTTCCTCACGAAATATGTGTTTTGCGTTAGAATAGAAAAATTATTCTTTTAATATACAATGGTTAAAAATAAAATTTAGAAACATAATAGGAAATTTCTATTTTAAAAGATTTCTTGAGAAAATATGAAGTTAGATAAGACAATATTAACGCAGTGTCGAAAACGTGAGAACGAATTGTAACCACATAATTTCTTTGAGACATTTGGAGTGAATTTTAAATCTTATTTTCACTTTTTATAAATGGATCATTAGAATGTTGATTGAATATTAAACGATACTTGATACTTTGGTTATTTATTAGGTTTAAGTTCGATTATTATTTAAAAAAATGATATCCTGAAAACCACGTTACAACAAATTGCAACTCTGCCGTAAGTTTCTTTCTCCCTCAACAAAGTAACATGCAAAAAAAAAACTTTTACAATAGATGATCCGTAACATTTCTTCTCCTTTGGCAAAGTACATGTAAGGAAAAACAACTTTTACAGCAAATGCGCCTTCAGTTTCTTTCTCCCCTAACAAAGTACATGTAAGGAAAAACAACTTCTCCCCTTACAGGAAATGCGCCTTCAGTTTCTTTCTCCCCTAACAAAGTACATGCAAGGAAAAACAACTTTTACAGTAAATGCGCCTTCAGTTTCTTTCTCCCCTAACAAAGTACATGCAAGGAAAAACAACTTTTACAGTAAATGCGCTTTCAGTTTCTTTCTCCCCTAACAAAGTACATGCAAGGAAAAACAACTTTTACAGTAAATGCCCTCAGTTCTTTCTCCTACAGTCATGCAAGGAAACACTTTTACAGTAAGCGCTCAGTTTCTTTCTCCCTAACAAAGTCATGCAGAAAACAATTTTAACAGTGTACCGTCTATGGCATTTTCAGCAATAATACACTGTTTAAAAATGTGTTTGCCTTTTTGAATAATGGCAACTTTTCCATCAACAAGATATAACATCAATCATCTCTTAAACTTCAAAACAAAGCCGAGAATTTTGCTATTACGTCTTATGCAATGTTTCCAAAAGATCGGTAACGGAATCGTTCTTTCAGTAACAAATCGAATTGAGGTAAACGTTACCGATCTGATTAATTTATAAGGAAACTGTTTTTTTTCTCGTACCGTATTATCGGAAACGTTGGCCTCTTTAAGTCTACGAAAACTTTTTTTTCTTTCTCTAATGGGGCTGCAATATTGGCGGTCAAGCCTTTGCAGACTCGGCATATTCCCCCAGAACTGAGAGCCATTTTTTTTTGTGGGACCAAGTCTACAAAAACTATCATTTGATAAAAAAAAAATTACAATATATTATTGTTTCTATTATTTTAGGGTGCGTTATCAATCTGAGTGTGCGTATTTAAAACATTAAGTAAACAACAAATCTTAACTGTATTTTCAATGGAAATTTTTGAAGTTGCAGCATTGAACTTTGTAAATGGTCTACGGGGACGATTTAACGACGTAGTTCTGTTTCGAAAATGGCGTTTTCAGCCCGGAACTTGTTTCAGAATTTGATGTTAGCGATCTGACATGTAAACTTGTGACATGCATATTTGTGTCTTATTGCGTATTTCGGTAGAAAAAAAATTATAAAAATTGGCATAAATTGATGGCATAAAATTTACATTAAATAAAGTAGTTTTCGTTCTAAAGTATATTTGTTAGGACAATATAAAACGAAAAAGACATATGCAAAATCGGCATCGCCAGTTGGGACACATTACTGATCTGACTTTTGAATACTTCAAAACCTTTCCCGTGTTAAAAAAAATAAACACTAAATGTGATTATTTTAAGAGACTATTTAAAAAAAACAATATTAGAAAATCGGTTGAGATTCGATTTGATCATTTTCCTAATATTGACCTACATGCACTTTCACTTTCGTTGCGAATTCTCTCTTAAATTAAATTGTATTAGCTTCTCAGATCTTCTTGATTCAGAGAAGAAAGGATATTGTTTTTAGAAAACGAAGAAGAAAGTGCAATATGGAATCCCAAACAGAAGGATTTTAAAGAAAACATTTAATATTTTTAAGGACATTCGTTCGTTTAAAGTGGTATTGTGGTTTATATTGCAACTAAAATATTGGTTTTCGCTTTTGATTCCTGAGTTAAATTATTAAAAATTTTCGCATTAAAAAATTACATAAATAATGAATAACACATAATCGTATTTTTTTTAAAATTGTATAATGCTTAATATGCAGTATTTTTATGTGTGTCCTATTTTCTTGACACTAGGACATTATTTTATTATGAATTGGCGTTTTGTATTATGTTGCCGAGCAACAAAAATGCCAAAATGTGATAAACATTCCACTTCATATTTTATGTAACTCGATGATAGGTGTAGCAACCCCACGTTACATTTTCAAGCTCGCCAAAAGTGGCCAATGAACATACGGGCCATTATATTATATAGCTATACTCTCATTATATATGTTTAAACTTAAAAAAAAATATGATTTTTAATAATTAAATTTGGAATAAATATATTGTTATTGATAAAAAAACATTATTTGTGCATTGTTGTATAGGTCTTTGTAATTTATTTTTTTCTTTGTTGCTTTTTATGAATGGGAAACAATCGTAAGTTTTTAAACAATGTATAATAAAACAATTGATATTTTGTGTATGATTCAGTAGCGACTAAAAATGTACGCAATAATTTTCTTCCCGTTATAATTCACGTATTCAACGCATTTTGTTAGTTTCGATAAAAGAATTTATCAATAACATCCAATACATCTTGATAATTTAATATTTAATCAAGAATTGGCGAAATATTCTGCCGTAAAAAGTTCAAAAATCATATAGTTTCGCTTCAACAACTGACAGTATGAAGTCATTGTATTTTCAAAATAGTAGCAGCTCGTTGGCGACTCAAATGTCATCCATTCATGGAATTCGCTCTTATTTGAATGCCTACAAAAGAACTTTAGCTGCTTCTCCTATTTATGTGGAAAAAGCTTTATCTTCAGAGCAAAGCAGTGATGCATCTATGGACAATGGGTTTTATGAAAGATCCTCTGGCAATAAAACCGCCAAGCCGATGACGCTTTCTAAATATGATTTTGATGCAAAAAGCTCACTTGACAAATATTCAACAAAGGAGCGCGGATCAGACATATCAAGATCCAAACGTAATCAAGCACAAGTTGGTGAAATGAAATATTCGCCAAAGCTAAACCAATACGTCTCACTTATGAGTTCCACTAGGCCCAGGGTACCTCCTGTATGCCTGTCCATATTTAAGGACGGGAGACTGGAGGAAGATATAGAAACCCTTTCTTGTGCCAGCAGCTTGTGTTCATCTTGCAAAGCCGAAAATCTGGCAAATAGCGTTTGTGGAACTCAAAAAGCGTCTTCAAGCTTCGATACGATGGACAGTTATAAATCGAAAGCTGAAGCGGTGGGCCAACGCATCTTGGCGAATTTCGAAATGATCCTGAGTTCCGCACAGCCAAAGGAACCGAATCTTCCTGGATGTGATGACAAGGCTTCACTTGGATCGAACACGGGTGACGATCTGGACAACTGTTCCAGTGACGGCAGTTTATGTTCCCAATGTCAAGCCTCAAATCCAGATGATGGCGTCTCAAAGGAAAATGGCATAGATGAAGTCTCAGACATCGAACTTATGAACAATTACAAAGCTAAAACTGAAGCCGTGGGCCGACGCATCATCGAAAACTTCGAACTGATCATGAATTCCATCGGGAAAAGTGGACTCAACTCTCCTCGCTATGATAGCAAAACCGCAGACCCCGCTCTGGACAACTCTTCAAGCGAAACTAGTTCATGTTCACACTGCCAGGCCTTCAATCCAAAATCTGATGTCTCATTTGAAAATTGCGTCTATGGAATACAAAAGGCCTTGCCAAGCTTTGAAAGCCCTGACAAAGTTGAATATCCACGCGTCAATGCCAATTTTCAACGGGTTATAAGCTGGCTACAGGATCTGAATCCTGCCGAATATGATGATGTAGCTGTATGGGACATGGACACGCATTACGCTCTGGACAACTCCTCCAGTGAGACCAGTTTATGCTCATGCTGTCAAGCTCAAGGGCCAAATCACAACCTCAATGGCTCACGCGAATATGGAGTACGAATGGCATCCCCTATCTTTAAACAGATCTCCAATGAACATGTTGATGCCGAAATTGTGGCTCAACGGTTCTCTCCTAATTTTCAAAGGATCCAAAATTTCACCAAGGGAAGAGGACAGAAAACTCCTGATAATTTTGTGAGAAGCAGGAAAAGAGAAGAAGCTCTGTTCAACTTTTCAAGTGACAACAGTTCGTCACAAGTCAATAGACGCATGTTGAATCTTCGCAGTCGTCCAGACTATGGAACCATGCTGTACGGGCAATAGAACAGAGATAACATACATTGACACATCATGTTAAAGAGTTAATTTTGGAAAAACAAATCTGTTCAAAATTCGACAAAGTCAAAAACGTTAAAGAAAGATATTTTTGTATGAAATTATACCCTAAGTACATACTCATCATTAAAGTTCCAGATGAATTAAAGATTGAATGTTGAATATAAGTCCGTCCAGTTCCAGAATTCATGACTGAAGTTGGAAAAGACCTTCCTTCATTACCTTCTTCACCTCACAAGTCTCTTCTGTGAGCGGAGTTTGAAGGAAGATTCAGTTAAAAAGTTCCTAGCAAAAAAAGAATCATTGTATGCGAATTGAAGAAATATTGTTTCGGTCAAATATTGTATAAATTGATGTTAACGATGCAAATAAATTATTTGTTGTTGTATAGAAGTGTTTGTCTTTATTAATAAATTTCTTTTTCAGTTTATAGTTTATAAGACTTTAATTTTACAATTTTTATTTATAAATTACTGTTTATTTTCAAGTAGGTAAAAGCTGTTGTTTACGAAATACAAAGCACGAAATTGTAATATTTTAAATCGATTTACTGTTTTTTTTTTTCAGAAGAAAAATTGCGATAAAAAATTAAAAATTAATTTGTCACAAGTACAAAATGTTTAATGAATAAAAAATTTCATATTGGGCCTAAATTCTAAGTTATTGAAAAAACATGTGATACAAAGTATTTTTGGCAAAAAAAAAAACTATATCCAACCCACACTTAATAAGGTTTTCTAAAATTCCTTAATCGTAGTAAAATGTTGTAGAAAAAGTATTATCACATAATAATTTAAATATTAAAGAATCAAAAGTATAAATTTAACGACTTAAATGGGTTTTTAAAATAAGGACATTAAAATTTGAATTCGAACTTCTCAATTTTAAAAAATCCAAACTTTACACATTGTACAGATTTAAATGTAACTTTTTGAGTAAAATATATTTGGTGATGTGATACGGAATTTAAATATTTTTTTAAAATTCTAAACTTAAAAGAGACTAAAATTTCAACTGACATTCCTTGTAAAAAATTCTTGAAATAACATATAAACAAAAATCTCTAACTTACAAATAAGATACGAAAAAATAACTAATATAGTTCGCCTGTAACTTCTTGGCATCTCAAATATTTTGATTGTAGAAGATTCCTTTTTGAAAACAGGTCAAAGGCCGGTTGCCAATCCCATGGCATTTGGCGAGCGTAAGGGATTATTGGGTTAGTTTGGTTGGAAATAAAGTGTCACACTAAAACTACACATGAGTTAATAGTGAAAGGAGGATTATATTTGATTGCTGCTGAAAGATTTGACTATGAAAGAAGTTTTTAGCCGGGAACTCGTTGCTGATCTGACATGTAGACTTGGAACATGCATGTTTTGTATATTTCGGATTAATATTAATAAAAAATAGACATAATAGTGATAAAAGACATTTCATTTAGTACTTTTAATTCCGAAGTATATTTCTTATGACGATATAAAATAAATAAGATATCTTTGTTACCTATCTGACTTTTGAAAACTTCACAACCTTTCTCAGTAAGAAATAAGTACAAAATATGATGATTTTATAAGGATTGAAAGCAAAAAAAAGGTTATACTAAGTAACTAAGTTGTGTGTGTAGCTCTATTTTAACATTATATAAAGCAAACGAAACCCATCCTAAACAACATTTACTCTTGCATTCCTACCTTCTTTTCTCACTGATTTTTTTTCTCATGTTGTAACATATATACCCAGAAGCACTTGATATAGCATAGTAATCTCTTGATATCGACAAGAGTGATATTGAAAAGATACCACACGATATTATGTGTTTGGTTAGTTATAGCTATATTTAGGATTTGATACCATACGGCTCTGTCAAAATTTCATTAAATCTTTTCCTTTTTGGGCCCCATTTTGTTTTCGACCTGTCTTTTATTTAGACATTGACTATAACATACTTTGTCTGATTGATGTAAGAAGCTAATAGGATAGTAAAGATAGATATTAAGAAGCTAATAGGATATGACTGCTGCCAACTGGCACCATCATATAAACAATCGTACAAAAAGGTTTCTGGGTACACTCTTAAAACAAACGAGCGGTTTTAACTCAGTCTGAGTTCATTTCCACTCCTTTCCGTACCGAAAATGCACTTCCCCTATAGGAGTGGATTTCACTCTTTTGTTTTAAGAGTGTACTTTTCCATTTCGTGGGCCCAAGCTATAAAGTTGCCAATAACCGCCAAACGGAATATTTCTAATGACAACCTTTAACTGTGTATGCCATGTTTTGCCGTAGAAATTTTTGTTTGAAAAGATTCTCGCACAAAAAGGTACTGGTTTCTGTAAGGAGCTCCTATAGTTATAGTACTTCGAAAGCACTTCCTTCTCCTCCCCCCTCGGTTGGTTTTCCAGGAAATGATGTGAGCTTCACTGTTCTAAATCTACGTTGTTTGAGGCTCTCCTGTGAGGTTAATTGCAACTGCTTTCCAAACCCAAGTGTGGGAGGGGGGGGGGTGCAGGGCCGGATTTAAAGATTTGCGGCCCCAGTCACAATATTCTCCCACTTCGGGGAAAGGTAGCTGCTGCAAAATAGGGTGGTATGTGCTGTTTAAAATAGATACACATATTAGAATCATCTATGTATCTTTACACACTAGATCGAAAGCGAAATAGCTGAATTTTTAAAAAAAAAATTTCCACTATTTTTCTTTCAACTTCAAAATCCGGGAGGAGGGGATGCAAATGCCCTCCCACCGAATGCCGCTTTAATTGGTCGTAAAATTTGCCGCCCAAAAAAATTCGCCGCTCTAGGCTACAGCCTTCTTAGCCTATTTAGAAATCCCGCCCTGGGGGGAAGAAAACAACGATGCTCATGGGTAAGGACATAGGCAAAGAAGTGCTTTCAAAGCTTGCATTCTAATAGTAACGACTATAGTTGTGCCTATAGTGCATGTGTTATCCTACAGTTAGTTATTTATTCTATTTTCTTTTAACTTGAATGTATATTTCTAACTTATCCTCTCCTGACAGAAGGAAGATCTATCCGTCCTCGGCCAGTCGTCAGCCCATCCTAGTTCGCTCCCCTTCCCTCAGCAGCATAGGGCAGCTGCACCAGGGGGACCTGGGCCCCCCCTACGCCAAGGACATGGGCAACATAGGGGCCTACTTCCGGCAGGCCAGCAGCCCGGGAGGGGGGGGAGTGGTGGTGGCACAGCCCGCAACTGTCCACTTGGATGATGTCAATGTGTATGGCGTTGGTAAGTGGATGTTTGTCGAATATAGGGTGACCAGACATCAGGGTTGAATAATATAGACCTACACTGTGTATGCAGAAAATATTATACTTTTTGCAGAACATTTCAGGGCATTAAAAAACAAATCATTATCCTGTTCTGTTTCTATATTTTTAAAATAAAATATCAATTTTATATAAAATACTACAGTTCTATACAATTTCTATCCAATTTGTGTATATAATGTATAATAAATCCATGATCAACTATGGGTTAAAAAAGTTAATTATTGTTGAGATTTGAAGAGCTTAGTGAAAGAAATGTCATGTAATATTTTTAGGTCAATAAATATGTTATTATCTTCTTTAAAGATGACATATTCCCCCTTTTCTTAGGGCTGGGAAGCCCAGTTGGTTAAGTGGCTCGCCTTGCATGCGAAAGGTCCCACGTTTGAGCATTGCCAAAATAACTGACAACCTATGAAAGGCCCATGCAACCAAAAAATATCTGAGGAATGATATCCTGTCTAGAGGGAGTACATGTTAAATATGCTCCAAAGTCCTGATGCCGTGTATGATGTTGCCCTTAAAATATGCTTTGGATGCCTACTCAGGTGTCAGCTTGTCACTTGATTGTGTTTCTAAATTATGATGCTCGTCCAAAAGTAGGAAAGTCAATGGCTCTTACGCTAATTCAACTTTAGTTAACCTAACCTACACAAACTTTTGTACATTGTACTTTTTTTACTTTTCTTAAATTTTTAAGTACTTTTTTTACTGTTTGCATGTACCTTTTTCAACAAATCAAAATCCCTAACGGAAATCCCTAAAGATTTTCTCTTTTTCACCTTTTTGTCACATAGTGCGTTCTTTCATTAAGCTCTTCATCAACAGCCCATTACTGGGCCAAGGCCTGCCGTGCCCATTTCAGCTTTTGTGACCTAGGGCTGTAGGGCTCTGGGGTGCTAGGCATATGTTCTGGTAAGGTGGTCAGCCTCACGTGGAACCCCCAGTGTTTAGTTCCCAAGCTTCCCATGCTTGGTACTCATTTTATCGACCCACTCAAGGGATAAAAAAATGGGTCAACCTCGCCCAAACCGGGATTCGATCCCCGGACCTGTTGCGTGGCGTGGCAATCCACTAAGCCACTGGGCCTCGGTTGAGTGTTGTTTTGTTGTTGTTTAATGATACCCTCCTGGCTAAGAAGCATTTCAACAAAGTTCAACAAAAACTGAACAATCAATAGTGAAGCAATCCGGCAGCATGGCTACACTTCAGTCGTAGGCAGGTAAACTGCAGTAACCACAGCAATAAATTGGACTATTTTCGCTCTGAAATAATCAGCCTTTTCAGTATACTTTCTTATGGGTTAGAGATAGTGAGTGCTTGCAAACAATGATCCAAGTCATTTGTCTGCTGTTTATGCGCTCAAAGCAGACTGGTGAAGTTATAATAATGAAGGAAGCCTCTCATACTATTTGAAAAATTAATGAATCTAATTTAGGAGTAAGTTATTATTTGCTCAATTGCGTAGTACAGTAATTTTTGTCTATTATGCCTTAAAAAAGTATGTTTTTTTTTTGTCCGAAAACAGCCCTTGATTTAACACAACTTTTCCCAATTTTAAAGTCAGTTGAATTAAAGTATTAATACACTGCTCAAAACAATTAGGGAAGCACTTTCCGTACTTTTGTAAACCCTTTCAGTTTCAACTTTTTATTTTTTATTTTAAAAATCTAAACTTTGTGAAATATATTCATTATGAATCTACAATGAAATGGTTAAAAACAGGGATAAAAAATCTTAATTTTTTAACTAAAATTTAGAGGGGAAAAAATTGGTATCGCAACTTTTGAATAAATTATAACAATAATTTTTTCAAAACTTCCTTTGTTAAAAAAGTTAAAATAAATTTTTAAACATTTAAGAATGCAAGCGTGAAGAATTTAGGGTCAATTTATTTCATAAAATTCTTTGGGAGTCAATTTTATTTTATCGTGCTTTTCATATTTTCATTTAATTGAAACAAACATTATTTAATTTTTCAAAAGACATGATTCTTCCATCTAACGATGAATAAGTGTGATCTCTACTTGGTGAGAAAAAAAATTGCAAGCTGTTGATTCCAAATGGAATCATTGGGGGTGAAAGCTTGCATTCCCCTAATTTTTTGAGCAGTATAGTTAATATGTATATTTTGAATATACATTTTTATTTCGCCTCGTGTCTTCTGTTATTTTTTGTTATAAACCTTAATTCAGATGTTATTTTCAGCCGTACTTGGGGACAGTGGCAAAATGTCCTCCAGTTCCTCATCAGAAGGCTGGGAAATACTCCATTCCAGCTCCCATGGTAGTGGGAAAACCGAGGACTGGCACAAAACGGTGGAAGGCATGCCAGAAGTGTATGAAATGCACATGAATTCTCCTGCTTCATACGGCAGAAAGATTGTGACTTCTCCTTTGAATGTTGTTGTAAGCATACTTTATATTTCACATGTGCAGTGCCGGATTTCGGCCTAGGCCCACAAGGCCCGGGCCTCAATCAAGAAGGGGCCCTTAAAAAGATAAAATCGCCTAAAAAAATTGAAAATCGCCAAACTGCTCAGCAGAATGGTCGTTTTCAACGCTAAAGATAATAAAGAATTACTTAAGATCTAACATAGGAGAGAAAGGCTCAACTCACTCTCAGTAATGTACATAATCAGAAATAATGCTGTCAATTGACTATGATGACGTCATTCGTTCTTTTGCACAGAAGAAAGGTCGGTGTGTGATTTTATAAATTTTATAGAATAACTATAGCAACATACTGTATTATTCTGATGTTTATTAAAGTCGATTAAAAATTATATGTTCTGTACTAGTGTATTTAATTTGCCAAATTTTCCAAAATAGTTTCGAGATGGTGGGGGCCCCCAAATGTCAAGTGCCTGGGGGCCCTGGGTCTTTAAATCCGGCACTGCACGTGTAGACTTCCAAAGTCCTGTGTTTAAAAAAATTACATACTTTGGAATATTTCATTTCGCTTAAGGGGGGGGGGGACAGTGTAATTTACAATCTTGATCAAAATAATTTCCTCATCTCCACTATTTTTAGAATTTATAAGCACCTTGTAAAATATATTTTACTTAAGAATAGAATACTTGAGATCTCACTGAAGGATCCTCGCCTTTTTTTTAAGCTAAAATTTTGTTTGATAATTTGTTATTTAATTCATAACTCACAAATGCCCTATGATTTATAACTAAATATTTTACTTCTTTTTGGCTTTCTTTAAGATCTTTCGAAATTGTGTTGATATTCATCTTAATTTATTTTCTCAATGGTATGGTATTTATTAATGGCATACAAATGAATAGGTCATTTTATATCTGGATTGGGACAGTGTGAATAATTTGTGCTTAATAATATCTGATTTCGATATTGTATTCTGTTTTTTTTTATTGTGATAACTTAAATAGAACACAAGAAAGTTAGCTTATTTTTCCCCCTTCCTTCATAGTTTAGCTCATTTTCTGTGCCTCTTATAAACTGTATATTTTTCTCTCATCCAAATAAGCTAATTAGTTTTTTGAAAACTAATAACTTGATTTGATGCAATTTATTAATCTCTTGTGTTTTGAAATTTTCAGATTGTCCAATTTTGCTAGTTTTTTTAATTGGTTTATTGATCCATAAGGTAAATTTAATTGTTGGTCGATGATCTAGATTCAAAAAATGGTCAAAGTTCTCGGATTATCTCAACATTCTACTACTATTTGCCAAAAATACTAATTTCTTAAATTATAAATCATTAAAAGAACCTTTGGGTAGGGGGGCCTAAGTCCCCCTACCCGATTACATTATAATTAGAGCTACTATATTGCATTATAATTATTCAATTATAATGCAATACTGTTATCATGGTTTAAAAAAAATTGGGCAGTTTCATTGAAGGAAAAATCTACGTCCTACACTCTTAAAAAGAGCGGTTTCAACTCAGTCTGAGTTAATTTCCACTCCTTTCCGGTGCCGAAAATGCACTTCCACTATAGGAGTGGATTTCACTCTTTTGTTTTAAGAGTGTAGAGTATGAACCTTATTTAACATATTTCATTGAATGTTTTTTTATCGCTCCAGGACAACAGCAACATCTCCATCGCCAAAATAACCCGAGAGAAAATGTTAAAAAGACAACAAGAAATCATGAAAGAGGCCGAGGAACGTCGCATCACCAAGGAACAAGACTCCAAACTCCTAGAACTACAACAACAAAAACTACAACAACAAGACCAAGAAACAGAGGCATTCACATGCACTTGCACCCCACCCACAGAAGAACTCTCTCACCAACTGGATGTTCGTGTTTCTGAATTCCAGACAATAGATAGATCGGAAGAGAACAGGAAAGAGAGTCCGATGTCGCCAAAGCCCAACACCCCAGAGGAGGAGATTCATGTGCCAATTAAAATTACTTCGCCGATCGTTGTTCAGCCTAGCAAGAGAATGGAGTCGGCTAGGAGTAAAGGTATGGGCTTTGTCAATGTTTGGTTTGCTTTTGTACTTAATGAGTTGTATTCCTTGTTCAAATAATTCCAATCAATTTCATTTACATTACATTATTACACCTTATACAAATAATACATATAGTTTTGACGCAGTATAAATCCATTTTCAAAGTTTATTAATAACTAAAATGTGTTTATTATCATTATTACAAATTTATTTTATGTTTATTCAGTTATACAAATGGAGCAGTGTAATTTGGAAACAGTATCAACTAATTTTAAATTTCATTAACAACCAAAATCTGTTTATTATCCTTTTTTATAAGTTATTTATTTGTTTATTTAAGTAAAGAAATTGTACAGTGTAATTTAGAAGCAGTATAAATCAATTTTTACGTTAATCAGTCGTACAAATCCATTTTATAGCCCATTAACAACCAAAATCTGTTTATGTGATTGAATTCCATGATTTTTTTCTTTGCATTTTACTGTTTTCAAGTATAATTTGTTGTTGCTGTTTTTATCACCCTAAATGTGCACAGTATCTCCTCTTTAGTTGTGCACATTTCTTAAGCCCATGTATGTATCTATTTCTTCCTGAACATGTATGTATTGAATTAAATTTTATTTTCAACAAAATGGAATCCTTTTTATTGTTATTATTATTTTGAAGACCAGAAAAAATGAAAACTTATAGAAATTAACCCATTTCAAACTGAGAAATTCAACTGTATATAACTTTAATAATTATTTTGTTGTCTAAAACAAGTTAAATGTAATAAAAGTCTTTTAATTATTTTTTATTACAGGTTCAGCTAAACCACTGTCCCGTTCTTCCTCGCTTAAAACCCCTAGCACTTTAAGGAAATCTGCACAGTAAGTAATTTTTACTTTTGGGGGGTTACGACATGTGTGGCTTAAAATCCTCAAAAACTACTTTTTTATACCCATACTAAACTTCATAATTTAAATTTCCTCTTTAACATCTCTTTAATATTACTCTTTAACATCCCAACGGTGCTTCAATCTTTCTCACAGAATCATTGTATCTCAGCAAATATCTTTCCATTACCTTTTCTCATCGCCCATTCTTGCACCTAATTGGTCAATTAGACAAGTCATTGGAATCTGCTTTCTTATGACACTTAAAAAGTACCATATACTCGTGTATAAGCCGAGAAATTTTGGACAATTTCAGTGCCGTAAAAATCGGGGTCGACTTATACACGAGACATCAAATTTCCAAAAAAAAACAAAAATCCTATGTCCTTAAAATAAAACTAAATTTCAATCAAACTTAAGGTTTAAATACTATCTATTAAAAATAAGGACCCAAAAGCGGTTAAATTTTGAAGATGAAATAAGATTGGTATCTATTCACGGTATCCACCATAATGATGTTTAATTGTTAGTTCTCGACGTGATGCGTATTTTGCACGTGTAGCTCTGGCACAGGGCAGTTCAGTCAACCAGTCTTTAAGGTGTAAAGAAAACATCCGTCCGTGACCTTGGCAGCATAGTCTTCACGCTTCACTGAACTTAGTTTCAACTAAGATTCTCCATTCAGGGTCGGCAATGTCAAGGACACTCGGAGATGAAACCCGTTTTATTTTCATTGGGGTTGAAATTTAGCTTGCAAAATAAATAAAAATTACGATCCCGTTATGAACCGGTTTCTTCTTATTTTCTTCAGAAGGCTGGCCTTATTTCCTACCTCGACTTATACACGGGTTACCGATTTTGGAAGGATATTTGGTTTAAAAATGGGGGGTCGGGTTATACACGGAGTCGGGTTATACACGAGTATATACGGTACTCTCAAACTGACAACCCGTTAAAAAGTACCCCTTCAGATGAGAATAAAAGATTTTAAAGTACTATATATCCCTGTCGGCTTCATTAATTACATATATATGTTATTACATTGCATTATTATGTAATAATAATTAGATATTATATGGATTCATGAACTTTTATATGTCTCATAACTTGATACCTTACTTTACCTCTCTTGATACCTTAACTTTTTTGGAATCTTTTGAAAAAAAGTACTATTACTTATTATATTTTTAAATTTTTAATAACTTTGTAAAAAAAAAAGATATATCTGATTAAATGTAAAACAGATTTAAGTACACTCATGTCCATAAATTAAGGATAATGAAGTTCAGGCAAAGAAAGAGACAGGAGCAAAACAAATTTGACTTATTTGTAAAGTCTATTTATTAAACAAAAGGTAAAGATAAAAAAAAGATGCTATATGTTGGACATAATTAATAAAAATTACGATTTTTATTCCCTGGAGAAAATTTCAATAAAGAACCTATTTACAAAAAACAGTATAACATGGTTAGTATGATGGTTAATATGGAGTATGTCTCCCGTACGATGCATTACAGGCCGGACAACGCCTAGACATGCTGAGTATCAAATTATCAATCTGATCTTGGGGAATATTACACCACTCATCAAGCAATGCCCTCCGAAGTTACGGTAGACAGGTGGGAGGAGGTTGACGGGCTGCAATTCGTCGGCCAAGCATATCCCACACATGCTCTAATGGATTCAAGTCCGGTGAGTATGCTGGCCAATCCATACGGGTGATATCCTCCGATTGAAGACATTCGTCTACAATGTTTGCACGGTGAGGACGAGCGTTGTCATCCATAAACAGAAATTCAGCACCCATGGCGCCCCGAAACAAACGTACATGTTGTTCCAGAATGACATCCCGATAGATGTGGCCTGTCATCGTTACACTCTGAACATGCAGGTCAGTTCTGGAACCAAGAATAATTCCTCCCCAAATGAGCCATCCTCCACCACCGTAACGGTGTCGTTCAATGGTGTTCTCTTGGTGGTAATGGGTACCTGCCGCTCTCCATATGAAAGTCCGGCGAGAATCAGACTGCAAACTAAACCTGGACTCGTCGGAAAACATCACACAAGACCACTGTTGTGGTGTCCACAATACATGCTCTCTACTCCAGGCTAATCGCAGGCGACAGTGAGTTGAGGTAAGCGGAATACATCTGATAGGCCTACGAGCATATAGACCAATGTGCCCTAGGCGTCTGTATACGGTCTGCCTTGAAACTTTCGTACCGGTAGCTGAAGAGAGCTGACGAGATAGGTCTGATGCTGTGCTCCGTCTGTTTCTTTTGGCAGTAACTGCCAAATACCGGTCCCCATTCGGCGTTGTAACTCCGGGGCGACCTGTGCTGCTGTGACATCTACACACATTACCATTGTCTTGGAATCGCTGCTAAAGCCTGGAGATGACACTCTGGGCGATTCCAAGTTCCTCGGATATTTCCAGCTGGGTTCGTCCACATTCCAGTCGTCCGATGATTCTGCCACGTAAAAAAATCATCCAAATGCTTCCTTTTTGCCATAACTATGCGGTTATTGCACTGAAAGGTTTTTAAAGCGCTTGTGAACAATTTTACTTTGCCACCATTCCTTATATACCCCTCTCTAACACTCTCGTCATTGTGACGTACTACCAGCGTCATCTAGTGGTTTCCTGTAATTTGCATATTCTTCTTCAAGATGTGTGATAATTCTACATATGAAATTTTTATTTTAGATTTTGATTTTCGCGTGATTCTGAATTATCCTTAATTTATGGACATGAGTGTAGTAACATTTGTTAAAAAAAATGTTTGTTTTTTTTGTCAATATGCAGTACCCACCATTGTTTATTCATTTATTTTATTTCTAGCTCAAGTTAAAATAAAATTACTTACTTAACATTTATATTGCAGGAATAATTACCAAGCAAAAAATTCCCAGAATTTAAAACACAATTTAGCTGCTAGTTCCTTAGCTCTTTTTGACGAATCCTCAGATGAAGTTGCAAGCTATCCTAACCCTAATGAAGCCTTGAAAAAAGCCCTGAAATCGCTCTCAACTGACACATGGTAAGAATTTTTACAAACATTCTTAAAATATAACCTAATATTTAAGGACATTTTTAAAAATTAATCACAAAATCTATCATGAAGCTCTAAAGTTTTAAAATTTATATTCGTACTTTATTTAATGTTATTCTAAAGATTCCAAAACTTTAATTTACATAATATATTAGTTCATTTTTTTAAAAAATAATAATTATTATAATTTATGTTTTGTTGTCAAAAGTATAAATTTTACTGAAATCTTCTTGTGAAGCCTATCACTAAGATCACTTCAGATTAAAGATTTTATTGCATTTTTTAATCCTAAAAGAAAACTTATTTTACCGAATAATACAATTTAAAAGTTGTACAATAGAAAAAAAAACCTTTGTTTCGAATTACTCTTAACAGAAATGACAAAATTTACAAAACAAGATCCATCAAAATGTTCACAGTTTCAATATTTTCTTTTTAGTATTTTAATAAATATAAATCCAAATTTTACGTAACTTAATCTAAATAGCTAATTAACAATTTCATTACTAAAATGTATACACTTTTTTTTTCTTTTAACTTGGGTTTCCAATTACAACTTTCATTTTTGTTTTTTTTAATAGGATGGGTAAAATTGAAGGCATCAGAACTGTTCAACGCCTTGCAAAAGTCCACCCTGATGTTCTTCAAATGCAGCTGCATCCTGTTGTTCTTGGTTTGCTGACGGAAGTAAAGAATTTGCGATCTTCCGTTGCCAGAGCTGCTATTCTTGCGGTTGGGGACTTATTTGTTGCGTTGAAAAAGAATATGGAACCTGTAAGTTGGGATGGAATGTACAAGTTTTCATTAAGTTTTAAATTGTCCTTTATCTTTTGCAATATTTTTCCGAACAGTTCTTAACCTTTAAGTATAAATTTTATAAGTGAGGTTTTATTTTTTAATCAAGAAATGTATTCTCTCTGATATTCCCAAGGTCAAATACTTAGGGGAAAATTGTGGAGTTGACTATTCCACAGAATGTATTGTTCTTGTGAATGTTATATATAGTATTTATACTTCACCAATTCTCTTTCGATTTTTTAAAAAATTGCAACTATTTTTGATATAAAAAGATTGTAAAAAAAAAAGATTTCCTATGTTATCATGTATCTTTATAATAAAATAACTTTTACTTACCTTAAATTAAGGCTAATACTTATTTATATACATAATAAATTAAGAACCCAAATTAACTAATTAATAAATTAAGAACCCAAATTAAAAATTAACTTTAGAAAAATGTTTAAGAGCTCTAAGTTATTTTGATAACACAAATAATTTCTTCATCAGTGATAGACCGTGATTGAAAAATAAACTTAAGATTTAGCACTAATATCCTGACTTATTTGAATAATTCAAAATTGCTTTATATTTGTGTCTTATTATCGTTTATACATTTTTTTTTCTCATTTGGTTGTATAACAGGGTTTGCATGTTTTTGTATGATGTACTGAATGTCTTTTATAATGAATAATTCATTGAAGGACCTGGACCTTATCACCAGTACTCTGTTGAGTAAGTGTGGGGAGACGGTGGGTTTCATCCGAGATGACATCGAGAAGGTCCTGAACCACCTTATCGACACCATAACGCCGTGTAAAGCGGCTCTCTCTATAATTGCTGGTGGAACAAGGTCTGTGTGCTAACAATTTACGATTAGCCATTTCTATTAGAATAGGTAGTTTCGTATTTAATCAGAAAAAAATATATTAAAAAAAGAGCTAGAAAATATTTCTTAAAATTTTTTTTTATCTTTTAAATACTTGAAACTGGCATAAAATTTCCCTCCCTAAAATTACGCGTCTCTATTTCTCTTCTATGTCTATCTAAACTCTTTTAAAATAGCCAGCATTAATACTCTCGGTAAATTCCATCTAACTTAAGATTTTTGTAAAGTAAATCACAAGTTTAAAAAGTTTTTATATTTGAAAAAAAAACAGATAAAATAACACTGGTTATATTGTTTAGTTGCAGTAAGTGTAGATTAACTATTCTGCAATTTTTTTATTTCATTTAATGTTAAAAGTTATAGTGGTTATCAATTTTTAACACATGTGATTTACACTACAGAAAGGGTAATTTTGCATGGAATTAGCCTGCTGTAATTATACCTATCATAACGCAGCTCCCCTTGCACCTCTATTCTGTACAAAACATTTTGAGGAACCCACAAATTTAGCTATCTAGGCAAAACTTTCCATGATTTTTTTTTGGACATAAACCCTTACAACAAAAATCTATAAGAAATAACTATTAGACAAAGTGTTAAATAATCCAAAACTTTTAGTAGAATTTTTTTCAACATTCTATATACATTCTCAGTTATAAATTAAGTTTTGCTACCGGAAAAATTTGACTAAATCATACAATTTTGCAACTTCAAAATAAATTTAGTCACAGCTAGTTTTTTTTTTTTAAATGTCACCATCAACAAGTGTTTAGGTGATCTTGCTGAAACTAATCATTTTAAAATCTCAAAACTGTGGCGATACATAAAATGCAATACTCGGACGATTGTAAAATCTAGAAACTCTGGCGATCGGTTCATTCTTATTCCTAAAATTTTGGAACTCAAGCTGTCCTAAAATTGTGAAACTCTGGGGGTTCTATGTGTGCACAACATCGGCAATGTTAGAGTTTCTGTATGAGTTATATAAAACTAGCCTTTTTCCCATAAATATTTTTCTCAAAAATGATCCTAGATAATGTGCATTTACTCCTAGTTTTTTTAAGTTGCCTAGATAATGTGCATTACTCCTAGTTTTTTTAAAGTTGCTCCTAGATAATGTGCATTTACTCCTAGTTTTTTTTAAAGTTGCTCCTAGATAATGTGCATTTACTCCTAGTTTTTTTAAAGTTTCTCCTAGATAATGTGCATTTACTCCTAGTTTTTTTAAAAGTTGCTCCTAGATAATGTGCATTTACTCCTAGTTTTTTTAAAAGTTGCTCCTAGATAATGTGCATTTACTCCTAGTTTTTTTAAAAGTTGCTCCTAGATAATGTGCATTTACTCCTAGTTTTTTTAAAAGTTGCTCCTAGATAATGTGCATTTACTCCTAGTTTTTTTTAAAAGTTGCTCCTAGATAATGTGCATTTACTCCTAGTTTTTTTTTAAAGTTGCTCCTAGATGCTCCTAGATAATGTGCATTTACTCCTAGTTTTTTTAAAAGTTGCTCCTAGATAATGTGCATTTACTCCTAGTTTTTTTTAAAAGTTGCTCCTAGATAATGTGCATTTACTCCTAGTTTTTTTTAAAAGTTGCTCCTAGATAATGTGCATTTACTCCTAGTTTTTTTTAAAAGTTGCTCCTAGATGCTCCTAAATAATGTGCATTTGCTCCTAGTTTTTTTTTAAAGTTAGTAGCACAGATTGCTCCTAAATATTTTCATCCAATTACTAACACTGTTCATCATTCATTGAATTCTGCAGTCATCGCAATGGGGCAGTGCGCAAAGTTGCTGCCCAGTCCCTGTTGGCAGTCGTGGAGAAGATGGGGACAACTAAAATTCTCACTCTCAAAGAAGTCACAGAGAAACTCGTACCGACAACAGCACAGTTCCTTATGGATGGAATGCCTCTTACCAGGTATGGAAATTGTTGGATTGGTTAAGAGGGATTGTCAGTCCCATAGAGCTAATGCATTAGTTTTCTAATCACAACTTCCGCAGAAGTATGGCTTTGCCATGTTATCCCCTTTTCCCCAGGTATGAGAATCAACATAACATCGAAATGAATCAAATTTTGAAACGAAAAAGTTATCTAGTTATTTAATTATATATTTTTGAAGTTGTAAAATGGGCAAAAATTACAGCAGATGGCGACACTATTTAAAAACTTTATCAGTTAATAATTAAATAACTGGATGTTATTTTCGATTCAATTTGTTTTAAATGGATGTTATGATGATTCCCATACCTGGTGAAAATGGGATAACATGGCGAAGCTATTCTTTTGCAAAAATTGTGATTTCAAAACTAATGCATTATCTCTATAGGACTGACAGTCCCCTCTTAAACACTTCTTAAAAGTCTCAAAAATTGTCGTCTTATTGTTTCAAATATTAAGTACATTAAAACCATTTAGGTAATGTACATGTGCTGATTTTTAATATGAAGTTTTTTAATAATAAATATCTTATGTATAATATTTTATATGGATTGGTATGGTTGGATTGGTATGCTGCTTAAATGTTCTTAGACTCTCATTATTGTTTAAAGTATTAAGGGCTTTAAAAACCACTTGAGTAATGTAACGACGATTATTTTTGCAAGTTTTTTTTATATTAAATATCTTGAGTATAACATTTTTAATAATAGTTTGGGGAAAATCTGGATTGGTATGCCGCTAAAAGTTTTTAATTCTTCTCTTATTATTTAAAGTATTAATGACTTTTAAAACACTTAAGTACTATCGATATTTTTTATTTTTCCGAGCTGCAATTTTTATGAAAATAAAAATTTGGGGATTTGCAATGGAGCTTCATTGGAAACAACGTGAATTTGATATGAGGGCATGAAAATCGAATTTTTGGCATGGAAGCAAAAAATATTTCTCGAGGCTTAAATTTTTAGGATTTCCGTCTCAGGAGAATCTCAAAAATTAAAGCTTTGTAAAAATAAATGTACATACCAATTTTGTGCCTTAATTTTTGTTTTCTTATGAGATTCAAAATTGCACAAAAAAAAGTTTTGTGTTAAACTTTCCTTGGTTTTTACTTACATGATAATTGCCGGATCAGAAAATATTCATTTGTTTATTTTTATTTAGTTAATTCTGAAAATGTACATACGTAGTTGACTATCTACACATTTTGATTGAGATTATTAGTGGAAATCTGAACAATAATTTAACACAAAACTAAACTCAACTATGTAACTTGGATAACTCAACTATGTAACTATGTAAAAATTTATATTAAATAAAATTAGCTTAACGTAGATCATGGTAAAGATAAACTTTATATTTAATTCTATTACTATATAAATAACTAGCATTTATAATAAATACAATAATTAAGTCAGTTTGCCATTTTTTCGTAGTCTAAACTTAAAACTCATTAATTGAATGTTGATCTATTTTAATGATATGATCTTGCAACTGTTTTTAAGTTAGCAAACTCAATTCTATGGTATGGTAGTTCAAAAAACTTGTAATCAATGGACAATTACAGCGTTTTCCACAAACATATTTATTCGATTAAGCACATTAAAAAACCTCTAAAACTCAAGTATTTCTGGTTTTAAAGATGTATTTATTTTTAAATTCATTTTTAAAGTTAATGATACGTCACTCCTGTTAAACCTCTCTTAGCATAACAGATGACGTCACAGTTGGCTTTTTTTTTTGTTCTTGGCGTGTTATTTCGTATCACGTTTCACTGTATCGCTTTTGAAACTATGAAACGTGCTTTCATCCTTATCAAACTCTTAAAAAAGTTATGCTATTTACAGAAACATGTCATGTTCATTCCAGTTAATTTCTTCAAACGTTGAACGATTTCAGTCGACTATTCCGATCAGATCCAACAGTCAATAGTTCTGCAATAGCTCATACGCGCTCTAGTGTGTGTATTTTAACTAACAACCAAACTTGGAACAAGCTGTTTAACTTCCTTGATATGAACTGGTTACAAATAAGAAGACAAATAAGAAGTTGTCTTCTTCTTTTAATGAATTTTCGCAGAAATTTTAAGGTTTACTATTTTATAAGGTGTATTACAGCATAGATCAAAACATCGCCAAAAACATAACAGTTGACGTCAGAGCTGTTTTCAGTGACGTACATTTTCGGCAAATTTAAAATGCATTTTTTGTTGAAATTAAACATATTTGTGAATATTTAACCTTACATTCGGAATCTGTAGCTTCTAATGTACCAGAAAAACATATATATTATGAATTTTGCGTTTCATGCAACTTGTCCATTTTCACATTTAAATATACACTGCTCAAAACAATTAGGGGAGCGCAATCCTTTCACCCCCAATGATTTTATTTGGAATCATCAGTTTGCAATTTTTTTCTCACTAAGTTGATCTCGCACTTATTTATCGTTAGATAGAAGATTCATGTCTTTGTGAAGAATAAAATAATGGGTTTTTTTTAATTAAATGAAAAACATGGTAAAATAAAATTCGCTTCCAAAATATTTTATGAAATAAATTGACCCTAAATTCTTGACGCTTGCATTATGAGATGTTTTAAAATTGATGTTACCTTTTTTTTACAAATAAAGTTTTTAAAAAATTATTGTTATAATTTACACTTGGGAACACTTTGCGTAATTATTGTTATAATTATGCGTTCCCCTAATTGTTGTGTGTATATATGTTTTAATATTTATCAATAATGAAACACCTGTTTTTTTAATATGTTTTTGTACTAGATATTATGGACGAAGAATCTACCATCTTTTGATGCAGCATCCCTCCTTTGACAAACTCCTACTGCGATACGTTCAACCGAGCACTCTTCGGAACATTAGCAATATTTTGGATTCCATTCGAAAGAAAGTAAGTAACCAAACTGAATTTTGCTCAATAAACAGGGCCGGATTTCTAAGTAGGCTGTAGCCTAGAGCGGTGAATTTTTGGGGGCGGCAAATTTTACGACCCATTAAAGCAGCATTCGGCATGAAAATATTATTATAAAGATACGAATATTTAAAAAAACAAATAATTTATATTAATGCGTAAACCGCAAACGTATATATAATACTAATATTTCGTAGCAAACATGGTAGCTTGCGGGGGCAATTACACCCCTCCTCCTGGATTTCGAAGTTGAAAGAAAAATAGTCGAACAGTTTTTTAAAAAATCGCCTATTTCGCTTTCGATTTAGCGTGTAAAGGTACATAGATGATTCTAATATGTGTATCCATTTTAAACAGCACATACCACCCTATTTTGCAGCTAACCAGCTACCTTTCCCCGAAGGGGGAGAATATTGTGACAGGGGCGGCAAATCAATCGTACCCTACAGACGGCAAATCTTTAAATCCGGCCCTGTCAATAAACTATACTATAAAAGCATTTTTATTCAACTGTTTTTATATTCTACTAACTATATTATTTGTAGAATTATTTAACTGTAGTATGTGAAGTTTTTGTACTATTTAAAATAGACATTTCATCTAAAAACAAATATTATTAATGATGTATAAAGAATATAATACAGATGTTAAAAAAATATTTTGCAAATGTTCTAGTTGTTGCTGATTTTTTTAATTATTTATTATTTTCTATTTGAATTTTTTAAAATTATTTTTTGCTGGTGTATAAAAATTATGTAGTTACTACTTATACTGATAATAAGGTGCTTAAAATTGAGTATTTTGTTTCATTAAAATTAACAAATGGTATGAAACAAAATGAACATACTTTATGAATTATGGGATATTGATTCCTAAATTTGCAGAGAGGTCACTTTATTATTTTTTTCTTCTCAGAAATATGAAAAAATTTATAACTTGTGACGTATGTACATTATTTTGTCCAATATCTGTATCTAAGTACCTACAACTAAAATTCTTCAAACTTGTGTTCTAGGGGCCTGGTGACATGCCAAAAGAAGGTGTATCAGCGAGGACTTTAAAGAACGAGACATATCGTAGCGGACATCTGAATAGGACTATGTGAACTAGATATGGAACTATATAACTATGGTGAACTATATATTGGTCTACTAACTTGGACAGAGTAGTGACCACCTTGGCGAATAACAATTTCATGAAGGTTGTTATTTTTAAGAATAAACAGCAGATGTGAGACTTAAAAGACCCTGAATTGCCATTAAATTGCCTTGGGTGGTGAAAGAAAGAACATGACAACCTTGGCAAATAGCAATTCCTGTTCACCATATTTGGAGAACAAACAACAGATCACCACGGACTTAATTGTCACTAAATTGTTTCGAATGTTGAAGGAAAAAAATTGCCAGCACTACTACTAGTTGTCAATCTTGGTGAATAACAACCCCTGTTCGCCAAGGTCATTATTTTGGAGACAAAACAGCAGATTGCTACCGACTTAATTGTCACTAAATTCCCTCGGGTCGTGAAAGAAAGAAATGGCCAACACTATTCGTTGTCGAGACTCTGTATGTATTGGTGAAACTGAGGTATCGAGTTACTCTAATGTGGATCAAATGCTCTCAATTCATCTCTTCATTCCAATGCACAAATACTCCATCCAAAACAGATATTCCATCCATTTACACAAAAAAAAATGAATTTTATCGTTTATTAACTGTTTTTAAAAAGGCTCTTGGACATCCTTTTATGATGGCATAGTAAATTAGCACAAATGGTAATAAGGTTTCACAAGTAGAGTGATATAGGTAAATTTTAAGGATCTGTTTTTAAATGATTCACTGTTTAAAATAATGATAATTTATAAATATTTTAAGTTATTAACAATCAGTTATATACAGGGCTGGATTTAAAGATTTGCTGCCTGTAGGCTACGATTGATTTGCCGCCCCTGTCACAATATTCTCCCCCTTCGGGGAAAGGTAGCTGGTTAGCTGCAAAATAGGGTGGTGTGTGCTGATTAAAATAGATACCATATAAGAATCCTCTATGTACCTTTACACGCTAAATCGAAAGCAAATAGGCGATTTTTTAAAAAATACTGTTCGACTATTCTTCTATCAACTTTGAAATCCGGGAGGAAAGGTGCAATTGCCCTCGCAGCTACCATGTTTAGCGTTTGCTACGAAATATTAGTATTATCTATACATTTACGGTTTATGCATTAATATAAATTATTTGTTTTCTTTCTTAAAAATATTCGTATCTTTATAATAATATTTTTATGCCGAATGCTGCTTTAATGGGTCGTAAAATTTGCCGCCCCCAAAAATTCGCCGCTCTAGGCTACAGCCTATTTAGAAATCCGGCCCTGGTTATATAACACAGACAATTGAGTTTTTAACTTCAAAACATGCTCTGTTATTATTTTTCAAAAACATTTTCATGCATTATATGTATTTTGTTTTTCAACATTTATTTTGTCAATAAGAATATAAATAAGATTGAGTAAACTCTACTACTTAATGATTAAGTGTTTGTATGATTTTATTTGTTATCTGGTCTATGATTTTATGTGGTCTATGAATTTATTTGTTATGTGGTCTATAATTTTATTTGTTAAGTGGTTTTTATTGCGTTTTTAGTATATATTCAGATTATTTCTTTTTGTGTGTTCATCAAAAAAATAATCCATCTTCAATCGATTAATAATTCTTTTAATTTAAAATTGTTTAATTTTATTGAATTTTCAAATTTTTTTGCATCAATCACTGTAGTTTTACATCTTTTTGTGATTTAAGTTTTATGTTTAATGTGTTTATTTTTACATTAAGTTATTGTTGAAATACTATTTGAAGAATTTGATTATACAAATGTTATTCATTAGACAAGTGTTATATATTATTTTTAAATATATATATATTTGACAAATATTGTTATTTATAACTAGTCATCGTTACTAAAACTAATAGCTACTAAAACTAGTTGATATTGGTAATTTATAAATTAATATTTATAACATATTTTACCTTTGTTTTAAATATTTTTCTTTTGTTACATATTTCTAAGATTTCGTTAAAATATGAAATATTTAAAATAAAACTCAATGCAAAGTTAAATTGCATAAATGTCAATATTTTTGTGTGATAAGAGTTGTGTAACAGTGTAAATATTGTTTGTGTCTGAAGATAATCTCTCAACCTAATTGTTAGGATCAGCTATCAACTTTACATGAATGGATAATACATTCATACTTGCATGATCTAAGGTAGAATGTATCAAATTTACTGCGTCAAATGATTAAGTAACTGCAACCAGATAAATATTACACCTAAGTGATATTTCGAGAGAACTTAATTATTTTTTTATTTGTGTTTCACATATTACTTTAATAAAAATTGTTTCTGACTATTTTAATTCTAAGGGATTATAAGTTATATTATTTATATAAATACTTTGCTGCATGAATAATTGATGCAGATTGATTTTGTATAAAATACTTAATCAAAGCTTTTTTTTTCTAGGTTTAAAACAGTGGTTTTTTTTCATAAATATCGTCCAATTTTATCAAAAGTTAATTATTATGAACTGTATAGAATATTTTAAACTGCAATAGACTAAATTAGATTATAAATATAATATACTTTATATTTGTGAAGCTGAAAATCAAACACACGTTATGAAAATTCTTTTTTTTTTTATGATGAACATATCTTATACATTTTATAAATATGACATTCAAAGAATTAAAAAAAAACTTATCTGTAAAAAAACAATCTTACATCTGTCCCAAGATAAGCTTTAATACAGTAGCGATACAGTCGAACCTTATCAATTCGAAATTTTAAAAGATAACTCAAGCTGCAATTTGAAGAAAAAGGAAAGAATTGTTAGCAATTCTTTTTCTATTACTTTATTACTTGTTTCAATTTTGATGGTTGATTTCAATTTTGCTGTCAAAATGAAAAAAAAAATTACATTGCCTGTCCATATACATATAGTATTACTCATATAGATTAAACTGCGATTTATATGAACTATTGTTAAAAATACTTTTGAACAGGTTCGACTGTAATAGGAATTTTTCTATTGTGAGACTCAGAAATTGTTTTAATGAAAATGAAATTGTGTATATACCTAGAAAACATATTAGTATTTTAATCAAATTTAAACAACAGTAGAACTTCAATCTTATAGATTTTTGGCCAAGGATGGTCAAACAATTTTTTGTAATTAACTATAATAATCAAATCAAAATAATTAAGAAATGTCACCAAGAATTGGTGTGTACATCATTGAAGCTCTACTATACATTTTTTTTAACACATTATATATCTTGATAACATTCTAAAACTATTGGAAACATTTGTGATTTTACTTACCTGTGTATAACTAACTAGTCTGTGAATCTTGCCTTAAGTCATTTGCCATGTGTTTTAAAACTAGTCATTTTTTTGCAAATTATCATTAAATGTGTGGTATATTTTATTTAAGAAAGATATTTTAAAAATATATTGTTATTTATAAACCAAATTTGAATTTTACTGAAAGTAGTTTTATGCTGAATTGTGATATTTCTATGAAAACGAAATGCAGTGAAGCCTGGTTATGAAGAACCCATTCAATTCACAAACTCTATCCTCCAAAGGTACACATAAGTGAACCTTTGTAGAATTCACTTCAAAATTTCAGTTTCAAATTTTTCTTAAAACTAACTTTTCTATTATAAACATAGATATCATAGTTAAAGTATTAGATTGGCAGATCACGTGACCTCCAATGCTAACGACGGTACGCGCATGGAGACCAGAATAAGAGGGCAAATGGGCCAGTGTTGCCACCACATTAAGGAGAAAAATACTACGAAAAAACACCGTTTAATTCTAAAATTATAACAAAATACCATAAAAATACTAAAAAAGCATTTCACGTTTTTTTTAAAACTCACTATAAAGATTCCAAAATTCAGCTAGTATTTTTATGGTATTTTTTTGTAATTTTAGAATTAAACGGTATTTTTTCGTAGTATTTTTCTCCTTAATGTGGTGGCAACACTGGCGCATTTGCCCTCTTATTCTGGTCTCCATGCGCGTCCCGTCGTTAGCATTGGAGGTCACGTGATCTGCCAATCCAATACTTTAACTATGATATCTATGATTATAAACTAGAATACTCAAGTTTTCCAAAAATACCATTACAGAAGCAGCTGAATTATTAATTGTATTATTCATGACACAAAAAAAAAGGAATTTTACCGCTGAAAACCTCATATTCCACTAAATTGGTGTGTCTCCCAGCAAATGTTAAACATTAATTTTTTCAAAAATACTTTTAACGATATTGAGGTGAAGTGAAGATGTAAATGAATTTTCCCTAACATGTTTCATTAATTTGGTCATAAGAACTGTGAATTGGAGCTGTTTAAGGTTTTTTTTTTATAACGAGGCCTGGCTGTACTTCTCTAGTCAGCTTTGTTGGAAAAGTGTTATTTGCACTTGATGCCTATTTAGATTTAAAAAGTGCTTTCTTGCAATATACTTTAGAAGACTGTATATGAAAAATGTCCATCCCGGTGTTTGTTTGAATATTTATTGTAGAGATAATTTGTTGTAAATTATATTGTGTTGTCAAAGTGTATATTATAAATAGTTATTTCATGAAATTTTGACAATTTTCTTGAAAATATCTAAGTTTAATAAGAAACTATTTTGTAGGAGACAACCTTAAACACACAGCTTAAGATTGGGCAAACTCAATTTCGTCACAAACATGATTATTATAATAAGCCCCAACATAAAAAATAACCTCGTCCCTAACTACTCAACTTAAAACTTTGATATTAATTTGGTATACTTTTTCAATAAAAAAAAATTCTTATTAATCCAAAACTTCTCAGATGCATAATTTTTCCTGCATCTCATGCAATACCATTTCTTCAGGGTGAGGCACTAGAAATAGGACAAATCCCACAACACCAACAATGGCACCGGGTATAATGAAGGAGAGTCCCCAGTTCTGGGCCACGAAATGTCCTGCTATGTAGGCGCCAAGGATGTTTCCTACGTACATATGAGCGTTCCAAACACCAAAGATGAGTCCTCGCCGACCTTTACTGAACCAATTTCCAACGCATGCTACCACCCCTGGCCAGCCGGTGCATTGGACAGCTCCGGCAATAACTTGGACGACTATGAAGAATGTAAGGTTGTGTATATTTAAATAAAATGCTAGACCAAACAGATAAGTGAAGAGTCCGCTGAGAAGCATGCCGATGGCTAAGTAATATCGAAGATCTATTCTTTCAGCAACCATTCCACTTATAAACATGCAAACTGCATATGCGAATACATATACAGAGTCCAATAACCCCAGCAGTCTATTGGCATCTTTTTTGTCAAAAGGGACCCAGTCGCACCAGTTGTTTATAGTTGAATTATTAAGAATTGTAAAATTAATATAGTTTGTAAATTTATATAGTTCTGTAAGTTACTAAAATTCTAGACAACTGACACACAAACACTTAAAAAACTTTATTAGCAGTATTACAATATGTACAGATAATGACAAGATATTTCATAAGTGGTTCATTTTAATTCCGCTGCACAGATGTTCCAAAAACTTAAAAGTATTTTTGTCTTTCAAAAACTCACACAATTACAACGTTCAATAAATGGATCCAAATGTTATATTGAAAGAACTGAATACAATTCTTTTAACGAGCTGGGGTACTCGTTTATTTTAGGAAGTGGTTTTGCACTGATCCGTATTGATTGGTGTGCCTTGAGATAGTTAGACAGCGACTCGCAAAATTCCATCCGTATTGGCGTCAATTATTGAGGTTTGGTGCAGAGTTTCTGTGCTTGCTCAACTGATATTTAAATAGCTACAAAACTTTTAATGTCTGAAAAAATCAGTCAACTAATGAATGATTAAGGGAAAACCCTTGAATCTATTAGGATCGATTGTCATTTCGTCGACAAACTGTTCATATGCCGAACATTGTCCGGCCATTCTAAAACTTGTTTATTTGTATCTTTTTCTACATTCTTTATCCAAATGCTCGTGAATTTCTGCATCCATGCTAATCTTTTGTAGATTAAAGTTCTGGTTTAGACTATTCATATAAATGCCAAAATCTTAAAAATTTCATTAATTGTTTTAAAAATGCAGGATTTTCAATCAATCGTATTTATTTTAATGCTTACATGATGAGAAACTAGTATTTTGCATCAAAACGCGGAACGAATTTCAAGGTTGCAGTGAAAGATGCACAAGAATGTGAAGAAACTCGTTCTTACACCATTGTTTTTAGGCGGATTTCGCTATCATCTGCCCGAAAGTGCTCGATGAAAGTTATGCATAGTTCGAATTTAGCGGTTCTGTTCTCCACTACATGTACTACTTTCTATTTGACAAATGACAACTCATTTAACGCCAGGTCCTTGAATTGCCCATAGACCTTAATGTTATAATAACCTGCTTATAATGAAAAATTTTAATTTACTCCCCAGTTACAACGCTAAAAATATATGTTTATATGATATCCAAAATGCCTCATTAAAGAATTTTTTTTAAAAATTGTTTTCACTATTCAAATTTGATTTTATTATCCAAATGATGCAAAGAGTCGTTTAATTTCAAATTTATTTTCCCGTCTAAAATTATTGGCAGAAGGAGAAATTAAACTACTACTGATAGCACATTTAGTTAAATTAAGATGCCATTTTATAACTTAAATTAACAATATGAGTACATGATTTGCCGCACTTAATATTCAACTTCGTTTATAACGTCATAAATATTGCGGTCCATTGAATGGTGCTATAACCTGGTTATACGGTACATAAATTCTGTGCATGAATAATAGCTTAAATGCTTCTTGGAATGTAAAAAACATTCCATGAAGCATTTAAGCTACTATTCATTCACCTTTTAAAGGCATTTAGAAATTGCAAGTTTTTCTAGGAACTTCTTTCATTCATATCTATAATAATAAAAGAAAGAGTCTGTCTGTGTGTGTGTCTGTCTTCGGATCCTAAGAGACCTACTTATACTGCCCTCAGAAATTCGAAATTTTTAAGATAGATTCCCTTTAATACCAACGTGTGCACCTGAGGCTTAGTTTTTTCATATTTGTTCCATTTTTAGAGAAAATTCGAATTTTCTGAAAAAAATACACCACTTTCGCTCAAATCCGATCATTTTTTCTCTTTCCTGATGCCATCGGCTGAAAAAATTAAATAAAACTTTTAACAAAACATTTAAAATTCAAAATGTTTATTTTATTCTTTTGCCATTACTTTCACATGTTTCAAGTGACGTAATTCCGCAAGTCTTCATTCCCGGATTTTATTGTGGGTTTATTTGATGATTTTTTTATTAATTTTAAGGCAATGAAACGGGATTTTATAATTTATAACGAGAGGAAACAATAATAAGTTTATGATCCGATAAGAGGGTATATGGTACACATATTTGGAATCTATTTGATATTTTTTTTTATTCCGTGCGAAGAACGGGTATAAATTTGCTAGTTTTAAATATAGTAATCGGAACGTATAAAAAGGTTTCCAAAATCATCCACACATAAATTAAACAAAAATAATTTTTAAACCTGAATCAAATGCATCTTGCTATGCCAAAAATATTTTAAATAATGAAAAATATATTTTAGATTTAGACAAAAAGATGCGTCCGGTTGGTTGTGATCTTCATGCACAGCAAATAGATTTTTAAAACATCTCACCTCCATTTATTGTTGGTGCATTTTCAGGTTTTGAAGGATTTGAATTTTTTGCAGTGGAGTTTTGACTTGCAGCTCCGACATTTACAGTCCTAAAATAAAATAATGACAACACTACTAAAAACCAGTTTACACAAATATAATTGTAAATTAAATATTCAATTTTAGTTAACAAAAGTTATCCCCTTCAGCAACATTGTCACACTACTACAGAAATTTAGGCAAAGTATCAGTCTCTTGAAAGATTTGAACTCATTTAAAATCAATTGCATCTACACAAAAAGACAGGTTAAATTGGGAGTCCTATAACACATGAAGTGATGTAAAGGTACTCAACATTAGTAAGCTAGTGCATATGCACAAACTCAGACAAAATCCAAAACAAAATTAGTCAAAAAAAAAAAATGGCCTCAACATCAGGGGAAAGTTGTTGCAGGAAGCAGTTGCATAAGTCAAATTTCAGTAACACGACTTCTACTTAAATTTTATATATATATTTTAGTTAACAGATATTAATTTTGACAAATAAAAATGCACAAAAAATTATAATAATAATAAACTATGATAATATATAAGTTTATAATTCATAAAAGCTTTAATATTAATTAAAATTGGCGTCAAAGTGGAATTAAAATGGTATCGTTACATAAATGTCCTTAGTCCTTATTTTGGGCATCTAAAAATGATTTGGGCAAATGCCCATTCTATTGCTCATTTTATAATTGTCCAGCCACAGGGCATTTGACTGGCCCACATCGCTAAACATGATCCCAATCAAACCCTATCCCACAAATCCCAATCAAACCCTGCCTACCTCATGAATACCAGCAGCGAGCTGTACTGCTGCATCTGCGTGACAGCCCCATCCAGCATGGTCTGGATGTTCCTCAGGCCTCGGATCCTCGACTCAATGTTCTCGCGCTCTTGCCCTACCGTGGCTGCCACCTCATCCACAGAGAGGGAGCTCAGGTCGGTCTCTTTTTACTTATTTATATATTAATTTTACTGTGCTATTAGTTGTTCAAAAATTCGTTAAAGAAGACTTGCATAAAACGGAAAAAAATTTCTCATTTATATCGAACATTTTGAGAGTGAAACCGAAGCAACCAATGAAATCGCAACACATAGAAAAATGCAAACAAGAGCGTTACATCATCTGAAACATTCTCATAACATGAACAATTTTATAAAAACGTGTTAAGAAGACAAACAAAAATGGCAGAAAGTATGGTTACAGAAAAATGAAAACAAGAGTGTCATCACATCATCTAAAACATCCCGTTTAAGTTTCCAGGTTCAATTAAATGCGACTTAACTGTCAAAAACAAAATCCAAACATACCTCATGGATGCCAGCAGCGAGCTGTACTGCTGCATCTGCGTGACAGCCCCATCCAGCATGGTCTGGATGTTCCTCAGGCATCGGATCCTGGACTCAATGTTCTCGCGCTCTTGCCCTTCCATGGCTGCCAGCTCATCCACAGAGAGGGAGCTCAGGTCGGTGGTGGGCAGGGGAGGGGGTGGGGGGAAGACTGGAAAAGAAGAGTGTTTGTTTAGTTTTGACTGGATGTATGTACTTGATAGTGGATTTGGGTTAAAATAGAAAAACAACTACAGCCTCCTACATAATAATGCCCCCTGAATTCGATCAGAAGTAGGTTAGTCAGCGTTCGGTAAATGCAGGGCTGGATTTACCAATAGGCCCGGGCCTAGAGGCGCACCATGATGAGGGGCGCAAAATTATTACGCATTTTTTTTTGTCAGAAAATTTCTATAAAATGTTATAGACTACAATACATGTCTACATCTACATGCTCTCCATGAATAAAAGTCCCATTCGCCTTCCTCGTATGGGTGACGCTGGACGGGCGAATATTTCGCTTGGCTGTCAGTGTGTATCTACAGCGCGTTATTTATTTAATTTAATTTGTTATTTATTTATTTTATTTACTTCACGATGAATTAGAATAAAATACAAATTATCATTACAAAGACCTTTCTGAGGTCAAATTTCTCCCTCCTTTACGATGGTGTGAAGAGGGGGCGACAAAAAGATCTAAATCCGGCCCTGGGTAAATGGTGCAACCAGACAAACTAGTGCAACTCTATCATGGTTCGTAGTATGCTCATCAAGTAATGCCCCCATGTACTCCGTTTTGGTTTTGACCTAGGTTTTTGATCTGGTATGTATTCTTTTTAATAAAAAAACAGATCGATAATTTAATCGATAACTAATAGATTTTAATTAATTATAATGGATAATTAAAGATTTTTTTATTCTTTTTAATAGATAGTTATTAAGCTGGACTAACTAAAGTGGTTAAAAATAAGCCTAAGGAAATGCCAATTAAAAATTCCAAAACCACACTATGTTTTGCAGCAACTGTAACGACAACAACAAGAAGTATTCTTTGTGCACTGCATGATGGGGGATTTCTTAGGTCTTTGATGTCATTTCCACATAATGGCAGCACGAGAGGGGGCTGAAACTTCAGTATTCCATATTCGCCGACTATTCCTTAATACCCTCCTTACCTCTATTTGATATGCTAGAACATTTTTACAAGAAGGTCCCTCGGGCATGCACAATTTATTATTATTATGTTATGTCCTAATTATTCTTATTGTTATGTCTGATAGTTTAGTTTAGTTTGAATTATCGTCGCACTAGAGCTACACGAGGGCTATTGGCGACGGGCATCTTAGTTTTAGAACCACAGTCAAGTGACGACTAATTCAAATTAAACTAAACTTTTAAAACTGTTATGTCCGACAGGTCTAAGCCAAACTTGAAAAGTCCCTAGCTCCTTTAGTTTGTATGGTGATTTCATACAGACAGAATGGCAGGTGGACCAATGTCCAAAATCACTTTTCATAATCGGCACCCGTGTAGAAAACACAACTACATTTCGGATTTTCAACCCCCACCACAATACTTCGGTTACCTTACACTTCCTATTAAATGATTGAAATTATCAATGTTGAGAAAAGTGAGCTTACAGAAAGGCATTGGGAAGGGAGGCATAAACATGGGGGGAACAGTTCCCGGTTGCTGACTGGTGGAGGCACCATCCTGGGCCCCAGATGCAACTGCAAAAGAAACAGATAATTATAAATGGAGTTAGTTCATTCGAAACAGAAATAATTTTAAAGTTAAATTATAAATGCCTTGCAAAAAAATGTTAGGAGCTATGTGTTTCATTCTAAAAAAAAACTTAAAGAAAAATTCCAAATGTACTTAAAACTTTAACCCTTTCCCTCTGGCTCAATGACATACTGAAGTCTATTTATCACTCCCATGATATTTCCGGGCTAAAGTATTCAGTAGTAAAGGGTCAATAAGACTAAATTAAATTCACCAATTAAAATATCAATGGGTGGAGAGTGTACATGCACTAACACATACACTCCAATGTATCGTTCATACACACATTTTTAAATAATTTTTAAAGATAAAAAATAAGCACTTTTATGAGTATTTTCTTCAAAATTATCTGATCGTTAAGAGGGTTAAGTATATGAATAATCATATTTATTATTTATCATGATAAAAATACAACAAAATGGAAATAGATTTTTAAAAAATTACCAGAGATTATAACACAATTATTAAATGTTTTTTTTTTTCAAATATACATGTAGCTCCTGATATAAACGACACAAATACAGACATTTATTAACATGACACTCATTTATTATTAACATTTAATTCTTTCTATTTCTAACGTTACTAAATAGTTTCAACACAGCCAAAACACACTTCTTAATTTACTTAACCAAAAACTAAGCTTGCCTGTGGGTGCCTGCTGGGGCTGTGGAGATGTTCCAGGCTGATCAGCTTGGCCAGGGGGTGGAGGAACGACAGGGGGGACGACAAAGGGGAAAATTCCGGGGAAAGCACCTGGGATGAAGCCTGGAGCCAAGCCCGGCCCTGGATCGTAATAGACATTGGAGTTGTTACATAACAATAGGCAAGGATGCCAACTTTTCGATTTAAGGTAGCTCCCTACCTTAAGGGGTTTTATTTTTTTAATACTTTAAAATGAACTAATTTTTTTAGTGGTAATGATGAATAATAATGTTAAATGGAATATTTGACCAAAACTAATTAAATTAAAATTTTATTTTTTAAAATAAATGAAAATTTTGAAGAAATTTGCTTTAAATAAGCCTTACGCAAAACATCACAAGTAAAAAATTACTATTTTTAGTATGGTATTTAAGCCTTAGTTTTTAGATTTCAGGGGTTATTTAGCATTTTTGAGCTGTCAACTTGTTTCTGAAGTGGTGTGTCAGAGAACTTCAAAAGTGGGTAATTTGGCTAAGTTGCAATAAATTTTTATTTTTAATCAATTTTTTTAAGTTCAACTGTAAATAAATTCTTATTTAATATTATTTTCTTTTTCTTTTTTTATTAAAAATATTTTTAAAACAACTTTGTTCTATTACTTTGTGCCCTGGTCTCTCCTACCATACTACAACTAAATACAAGTACTATTTAAATTCTGAAACAAAACAAACTCACAGTTCCCCCCATTAGGCTGTGGCTGCTGCTGTGCCGCAGCCGCAGGCTGCGCAGGAACTGCAGCAGCGGCTGCAGGCACCCTGAGCACGTCCATCCTGCATGTGGGGCATGTCTGCTGCCTCTGGAACCAGGAGCGGAGGCAGGATGCGTGGAAGATGTGGTTGCAGGGCAGCTTCTTGCTGCTGCCGGATCCCGACATCTCCTCGCGGCAGATGATGCACACGTTGTCCATGGTGGAGAGCTCTTCGGCCGTCGCGTCAGGGTACCTGAAGTTTTGAAAGTTTTATAAATGATTAAATAAAAGTATTGTTGCAAAGTAAAAAGGCACTGCACTGCTACGAGAGAAGTTTGAAGATTTATTAAAGACATAATTACAGGCTCAAAAGTTGCATACATTTAAGAAATTAAGTTGACAGTAAACCACATAAAAAGAAGAGAAATATTAAGCACAACTAATAAACATCAAACGCACAGCTCGCAAATGATGTCATCTTTGTGCTCCATCATTTTTATGCGCCCTAAGCATGTGCAAAGCTATTTGAGAGAACCCACTATCAAGTTCAGGGTGGTAGGTAAGTAAATGGGCATCAAATTCCAACAAATCAGACAGATTAAAATAACTTTAAGATTTTGAACCACAGTCAAGTGATGAGGCTGGAGATCAATACAACCTCGTTTTGTGTCAACCTCGTAGGGATACTTTCTGCAACACCAGTGAATTGAACCAAAACAAAATGAGCCTATACATGTGATAGCAAGTTCTGTGGGTAGAATGTGTTATAATTAGAAATATTTAAAAAAAAGCTTCTAATTAGTTGCATAAAATATGTACTTACAGTGTATTCATATTTCTTATAGCCCTTCTTGACATTATAACATCATTCACAGCCTTTTTAAATGCTCTGAAAATAGTATAATAACTAAATAAATTCCTGGGTTTTGAAGTAAGGGGCAAAAACAGAAATGGTTATTAAGATGTAATAATAGTAAACTAACTGAAGAACAAAATCTATAATGATCGATAAACAAAATATTAAATAGTTAACATAATTTTCTTAATTATCTGTGGGCTGACATTTAAGTTCATTAAACTTCTTTGTTTTTCAATTCGTTTTAAAACTAAATATTTCAGCACAAGTTCCTATTACTTGGAGTAAACCGTCTCTGAACAATTTCAGAAAATTACAAATAAGTAATTTAGTAGTATAAGTAAATAATAAGTTTAATATGGGTGTTTTATTTGTGTCTCACAATCCACTATAAACTATAAAAAAAATGTTGTAAGGATAACTAATGTTTTGTTCAATAATTTTTTTTCTCCAAATGATGAAAACCACCAAAACAAATTTTGTAATCCAATTTTTAGCTGTAGCATTTTTAAAGACGACTGCAAAAACAATTTTCTGCATCAAAAGCAATTTCCAAAACATAACTTTAAGTATAAAGTAGTTTGAATATAAAGAAATATAAGTTACGTGTAAATATGACTAGATGAAAGCCTTTAAAAAGTCTGAAAATCTTACCTTAAACTTAAATACATTGGCCGTATCGCAAACAGCGGGAAAGTGTGGATTTTTATCATTATTGTCATGAACAAAAGGTAGAGCACAACTTTGAACAATCCTGAAATGAGGAAAACAATACAAATTGTTCGTAATTTAAAGTAGAAGTCAATGTATGAGAGTTTATTTGCAAAAACATGACAAGATTTGATAGCATTTAATAATTTTCAGCAATTTCATGAGTTGGCCTCGATAAATTATGATGAGTGTTGCAAATGATCAGGGCCTGATGTACCATAAGGCCCGGATCCCCAAATTTTGGGGTCCCCTAAATTTTAGTTTCTAGTACAATACATTTTGTAGACACCCCAAAAATTTAGTAAATTTTAAAATTTTCTGAGACCCCACTACATTTTTAGCTTCACTCAATTCCAGATTAAATGTGTGTTCAGATGACATGTGATGTTCACATGAAATGTGTGTTGACTCTGACATTGACCTAACGGTTTGATCGATGTTATAAGGAACCCGATAAAATGGTAGGAAAAATTTGAAATATCAACCAACAGGGTTCGTGCTCTATCTGATAGCGAAATTCAAGAGTTTCTAAGAAGTTTTTCAGGAGTGCAGCGATGTAAATTCGGGAGGTATAGCGAAATAATTATGAATATGTGTGCTTTATTGTATTGGTCCAGTGATTTAGACCGAGAATGAAGGAAACAAGGGGTGTGAATGTTGAGGAAACAATGAGGCTTCGGTGTAAACCCCCCCCCCCCTTTTTTGGGGGGGAAATCGCCTTTTTTGGCAATTTTTTAAATTTTTGTGACCTTTGTTTTAATTTCATAACTTTTTCGACCCGTAGACATCCTGATAAAGTAAAAAAAAAAAAAAACGACTGAGAAAGGAGAAAATTGATTCATGTCATCAATTTTTTCAGGAGAGGGGGGAAAATATCAGGAGATGATACACAAATTTCAGGAGTTATAAGGGCCCTTAAAAAATATAATTCAGGAGTTTTTCAGGAATTTCAGGAGGCGTACGAACCCTGAACCAATAAGCATCATCATTATGGGCAATCATTCACAAAATTTTCCGTAAAGGGGCTCCCAAAATTTGTTGAACCTATAGTCCGAGTTTTCCTAGATCAGGCATTGCATATGATAAAACAAAGATTGTTTATGAGAAGTTATTTTAAAGGATCTATTATGACTGGTCACAGTATGTTTCTGATTATAACAAGCTCCTTATTTTACATAGCCATTTCAAAAGTTTATGAAACATGCAAAAGCATTACAAATTAGTAAGAGATAAAAAAAAAAGTTACTTTGACTTCAAATAGAAATAATAGAGGAATATTTTAATTGTAATGGTGGGAGAGATTGATATTACTGTTTTAGATCTTTTTAATAACCTTAAATAAAACACAATACAATTTTTTATATTTTGTTGTCAAGTCATTCCACTAATTTGTTTTTAACACTTTAAAGTGGACATTTTGGATGGAAAAAAGAAAGAAATATAATACATATTTTCAGAAGGAGTTTGCTAAATCTTATAATTTCTTAAATTAAAATGTTAAAATTACTGTACCGAAACAAACACAATATTTTTAAGTTGCAATTACAAATCCGGTAAAGTATTTGCATGCATATAAAAATTACTTTTTTCTTTCCAGAAAAATATCAGAAATGAAAAACTTTATAAGTATGTATAGATGGGGAAAAAAGAATAAAGAAATATATATACCCATGACTAGTTCACTGTACAGGAGGAATACTGCCTTATTTTCCCATGGATTTTCACTTTGTAAATCGTAAGAATGCAAGATGTACTTCATAAATATATTGACAACAACACTCAGCAATATAGCATACTGAAAAAGAAAGTAAAATATAAAAAGCAAATCAATAATATATAAATTAATTGGCTTGTTTAGATGATGTAACAAGCCTGATAATCTTTTCAGTTTTAATTTTTGCGCTTCCCTCTAGTTTGACTCTCAACTTGCGATCATTTTGTCTGCTGTGTTCTGTTTTAGAGTTCTCTATGTGCAACTTGTTTATATATTCTCACTATTTATAACTTCAGCAGCATTTAAATTTATTTCAGTAGTGATAAATGCTCAAAAATCTCTTCAGGAATGTTTGACTATTCACTTTTGTTAACTGTTTACATTTAAGTCATAAGTAAATTATAAGACGATTGTACAGTGCATTATTCGATTGTATCCCGAAAATGTAAATGCATGCATTGAAACATCACAGTCATAGTAGTAAAATAACTTAATCACATTATACAGTAAAACTTCTCCGGAGCGACCACACTCCGTTCTGCGGAAAATCGGTCGTTGAGAGAGGGTGGTCTCTTTGAGATGCATCATCACTGAGCTGCTTAAATGTTAAAATCAATTTTATAAACAATGGTTTAGTAGTAAAAATTAAGAAAAGTATATAATTTTCATCATTTTATTTATTTTAATTATATCCAAAAACAAGGTCCTATTTTTTACAATACACATTTAAGTTACAATCTTTTAAAATATAAGGAGAAATTTCTACTTGTTTAATTTTTTGTCCGACTTTTTGGAAAGTACCTCGCATTTCAATTTGTTTTTAAGTTCTGTAAAAAGACTATTTATTGAAACGTCTTTCGTGTTTCGCAAATTTAACATTCACTGGTATTCCTCCATTCTGTGAGTTTTTTAAACTTGCCATCGGCGGTAGCCCCTTGCTTGTGTGACAACTGACAACCCTAGTGATTTGTTTTTGGAAGGGCGTGTCCTAGTGTTCCTTTGGCTAGGGATGTCAACATAGATAATGGATGGCCCTACCTTGCAATTGTAACTGCAGTAAAGTGAAAGAAGCTTCCTATTGACAACTCGCACAATTCGTGGCCAAGGGTCTTTCGAAATGACCCTTTTAACAGTAAAGGGATGGGGGGGGTGAATTTGTTCCAACATTACAGGCTGGTGAACTCTTGGATGAAGGTAATTCAAAGGCGAAACGGGCAAATAATGTACAGTAACGGCGGGAAAGCAAGATTTACTTTTCGGAAAATGGGACCCCCGGAAGATACCTGGAATCTGGCCGTAACCGGAGGTATGGTCTGGTCCGTGCGAGAGGTATTTTTAACATTAAGCGTATATGGGAAAAAATCGGTGCCTTGAAAAATTGCCCGTTTGCAGAGGTGGTCTGTTGTAGAAGTTTTACTGTATAACATTAACAGCCATTTTTTAACCGAATCATGTAGTTCCAGCAAGGACAAAAATTAAAACAATCTTGCTGGAACTATTGTAATTGAAATTAATATTAAAGTCAATTAAACTTACTTCAAAACCAAATACTAATTGTACAGATGCCCCTTTCGTAAGAGTGCTGTGATATGCGTGACTGACGAAAAAGTAGTCCAAAATACCCAACAGAATAAGAAGGGCTGTTAAAAACAATATGGATGAACATATATGATGGAAAACAATATGGATGAATTGAACATAAATAATTTTCAATTAACACAAGTTCAACACATGTAAAAACATGACTTTTTTTATTTAATGGAAAAGAAATATGTAAATATTAAATTTCAGCTAAGCTTAATACATTAGAATGCATTTTGATTTTAAGGTGATTCAATAAAATATATAAACATTTATAAACATACATCAGCCTGCTTTAAATTTTTACTGTAACCATTTTGTTTAGACTTGGAGGTTTTTTTTATAAACTATTTGCCCTTTTTTTTAGATGAACAAGTTTGGTATTATATATTTTTTATTAGAAGTGACAATCGAGTATCAAACATAAATTATTTTTTAAAAAATTTCAAAATACTTACATGAAACACGAAAGTGGAAAAGCCATGAAATAACTGGACTTCTCTCCATCTAATAAGCAAGTTAAAGCATCCAATTAATCACTGTTTATGCATAGAAAATCTTTGAAAATTAAAAAAAAAATGTAGAGAAATTTTGCATGTTTATAGTACATTGTGAAATGTAAAATAGCAAAGTTATTGCAATTTGCGAACAGATTATATTTTATCGTATAAAATTAAAGGAAAATTTAGTAAATATCTATAATTTTATCTCTAGGAGTTTAAATTCAAACAAAATCACATTTTTATTTCGTTTTAAACATTCTTAATCAAATCAAATTATTCTAATTTATACATAACAAAAAATGACTTACATAATCTACCCTGTCTTCTGCCAGCCAGTGGAAGCATTTTAAGAACAACAGTAACGTGAACAGTGCAACAAATTTAGGACTAAAGTCGTCCCTAAACACAGTGAAAGCGAGACAAGTTTCAGTCACTGCATACCAGGACCTCTCAATCAGATGCTGAAATAGAAAGAAAATTTGTACATAAATAGAAAGTACATAACTAGAAAAATTGTACATAAATAGAAAGTACATAACTAGAAAATTTGTACATAAATAGAAAGTACATAACTAGAAAATTTGTACATAAATAGAAAGTACATAACTAGAAAATTTGTACATAAATAGAAAGTACATAACTAGAAAAATTGTACATAAATAGAAAGAATTTGATTGTAGAATAAATGTAAAAGTTTGACCATGTTGCTTAATTGCGTTGCACTTTACTGTTTTAGTGTGCCATGTTTTGTAAAGAAAGTGTGGCAATGGTAGTCAGATGTCAGTTTAGTTTAAAATAAAATTAAAAACAGTTCAAAGAAACAAAGTTCATTCTTTAAATAGAAAATACAAAATTTTACAGGTTTGATCTCGTCGCAAGATCATTTTAAGTTATATTTGAGTTATAAAGTGAGACTGCCTGTTGCCTTCAACAAATGAATTTGTAAAAGTGCGGTGATAGAACTTGCTGCCATCCTTTCTCAAAAGTAAGCTACTTTGATTGGCAATCGTATTTTTAAAGTCTTTCACAAAAATTTTATAGATTTTAATATTTTAACACAGAACATTGTTTTAATTAAGAACTACTCTACGGGTCACAAAAAAAAAACTTGCTTCTGTTTCTGCTGCCCTCAATTGTCCAAAGAACAGTTTTCTCATCAATTTGCCCATGAGGAAAACAAGCACAAGAGCTTGAATGTAAATTACCTGAAATAAATTAAGACATTAATTAAAATAGAAATTTTAACAGTTCATAAAACAAAACTTTTGAGAATTACAGTCAATTAAAATAGTTTAAGTTTATAAATGTAACAAATATTTTACTTCTTTATTTTTGTAAATCAATGCAAGAGGATAATAAAAAAAAAAGCTAAAAGCTAAAATAAAATAATGTCTTCATGAATAAAAGTTTTTATATTTTAAATAGTTAGGTGTACAATAAAAAAAAATAAAACTTCTATATTATGTTTAATTCTAAATTTAAAATTAAGTGTAGTTTAATAATTTTAATTTATAATTTTTTACTATATATACTTCCAGAAAACTGAAAATAATTAAGATGCTATGAGCAAAAGAATTGTATTCTGAAAATAATTGTACTACAAATGAACAGAAATGAAATAACTTTTTTTTTTAAAAAATCCTATAGAGGTTCTTTTTTATAGATCTTTCTAAGTAGAAATCTTTCCAAAATATTTACACAAATAGTTGCACAGCTTTATAACAATCAAATAAATTCAATATAACTTATACAATATTTTTTTAAGTGTTAACCTCTTTTGTGACAGCAAATACAAATTAATAATAAATTTCAATATGTACTAAAATAATTGATATTACAATTTTTAAACAAGTAAGAAAAAGTTCTCCCTTGTAAGTATCAAGACCATAGAGAAGGAAATAGGAGTAAAAGTTTCGTCAGCTGCCTTAAGCTAAGAATTTTTTTTTTATTCTACACTAAAACTTTTTATTTTAAAATCTATCATAATCTTTTAATTTTATGTACTATTGGAGCAAACAAAATAAGAACATTTATATATATTTTTTTAATGGAAGCTTCGTTTCACCAGCAGGTGATAAGTTGGTAAGCATGACACTCTTTATCCTTCAGTGCATCCCTCCTTCTTCCCCCATGTTTGAACGGGGGTTCTGACTGTACTGTTGTCTCAGTGTTCTATGATCAAGACGATCGACCCAGTGGCTGTGACTGCATGCCTGCCTCATAAGCCCAAGATCACAGGTTCAAACCTCGAATGATTCAGCAGATTTTCAGGATGTGAAAATCTTTGGCATGCAAGTCATATGATCATGTGGCGACATTCCTTGAGTACCCATTTGACTTGGGTTTTCTCAGCAAAACTAAATCTTGGTATACTTTAACATCCAGAGATCTCAGATTCATTGTAATCCGAGTGTCGGTAGCGAGAGCTTTCTAGACGATGTCACAAAAAATGGCTATCATTTCTGGAGAATATGCTTAGTCTGCTAAAGGCTTGATCATCTAAAAAAAGCAGTTCTCTTTAGAGAGAAAAAAATCTGTAATGGAATCATTAGAAATATTTTGTGCATTAACTAATTATATAAATCATTTCCTCACGCTTAATAATGAAAGAAAACTATTTGCAACTTAATTCAATTTAATGTGAACAAGGTTTGACTGTATAATGTATAACTTTTCTTCTTTAGCTTGCAAACAAGTGCTGTGAATTAGTGAACCAACAACAAAATGCTGAGAGATAAGAAAGATTGAACTGCAGTTGGTGTCTGCAAAAAGGTATAAGAATTATCAAAACCACGAATAAACTGAAGAGTCCAGGGGAAGAACCCCTTGATTGCATAGGAATCTTCATGTGATCAGATCTGCTTGGCGGATGTTGGCGCCAGGAAACCGGTTTCTCTCTTGCTTCTTCTCTCACAGTAAAAACATGGGACCTGTATCTGGAGTGAATCAGGGTTGCCCGCAAGAGAAAAAACAAGTGAGAAACTGGCTTCCTTACACTAGTTTGGCACGACTCGCTACTTTTGCGGAAGAGTCTTGATGCAGACAGATTTCTATGCAATGAAGGGGTTTTTCCCTGTACTCTTCAACTCATAAAATGAACTCACCCCCATGCTTGGGTTTGACTTGGTGATGTAGACCACAGAGGGGTAGAACTGCTTTTTCTGGTAGTAGGCGTTGCCCACCACCCCCACTGTGAGCAGAACACTGCCCAGGCTGAGCAAGGCGGCTCGCATTTTCGCCAGCTTGACCACCCTCCTCAGAGAACGAGCATCTGGGGGAAAACATGCTTGAAAATGAATACAGGAGTAAAAATAGTGATAATTTGAAATAAATAAGTGACTAAAATAAAGAACTCATCATAAAAAAAAGTTTACAGTAGTGTCTGATTTTGACAAATCAAGGTACACCCAAGTTCAAAGTATACTGAACGAAGATTTACAGCAGCACAAAATTTCAAAACATCACTTCTAAATGTCCTTGGTAAAGTGATTTGAAACTTTAATCCAGTTTGACAATACTAATTCACATATACTTCATTCATTTGAAACATGAAATGAACACAACTGAACATTTTATATTTATATATTTTTTAATCTAAATTGTTCTCAATACATGCAGGATTTATGAATGAAAGGTTATATGTTGAAGAACAAAAAAAAAAAGTGACTAGTTCTGGCCAATAGTGACTTTTAGTGGAAATAGTGACTTGATAAGAGCCCTGTAAGTACAAAGTAAATCTAATATATCAGGTTTATAATTTTATAATATTCATTTAATTCTTAAATATAGCTCAGTTAATGCCTTAAAATTACAATCTTGGTCTAATGAAGCACTTAAAACCCTTTTCCATATAGCTGTTAGTCAGCAAATTTCTTTTACTTCCTTGTTATTGTATCTCAACATGAAAGGATATACCTTTGTATATGATATGCTTTATCTCAACATGAAATGATACTGCTAGCTTGATGACAGGCTTTATTTATATTTTAAAACTTTAAGATGACATAAAAAATAATTTGGACATCATCCATCCCTTATTTGTTTAATATCCCGAATATCTCTATTTTGTTTTCCTCACCAATCAAGTCTTTATTTCTGTTTTTACATAAATTTACTTTAGGTTGATATCCTCTTTTGATGTTTTTAATTTTGGAATACATAATTGCATTCTAAAATTAATGATGCAGCAATTAATAATTAATCAGCATTCTCTGAAAATGATTCTGGGTTTGGTTTAAGAGTTTGCACTAGATCGGTGGTAGTGAAAAAACGAGGGGAGTGTATTTTTTTATCCTCTCAATTTCGAAGCCATTCAATCATAATCTAATCTTGAACTATTCATCCCACTTTTTTACTATATAAGTGAAGACATTATAATTGTTGTTTAAATTATAAACCATGACATGAAGGTACCAGACCTATCAATTTATTGGTTGGACAAACTCACTGGCAGACAAAGTCTTTTTTATTAACAATAAAAATGTACGGTAATTCGGATTACTATATTTTATAAGTTTACCAAGTATATTGGTGTCTGCAATTTTTATTAATAACACATCGATAGGAGATAAGACTTCTAAATATAATACCTCAACAAGTGCATATATAAAAGAAGTTAATACATACATTTTTTTCGATAATGAAAATGTTGCACATTAAAAATAAAGGCTTTAATAAAATTTTTATTTTAATCTTTGTATTAAATTATCATAAAGATAAATTGTAGGTCTGTAATCCCGATTATGTAGCACTTCCTTGATGTTTAACAAACATTTATTAGCTTGTAATATACAGCTTGAATACATACCCAACCATTTCATCTTTATATTTAAATTTTCATTTTATTACTATTGGAATAACGTAGGGAAAAAAAAAACTTATGTCAATAAAAGTGTTGGATATCTTTTTGAATAGGCAACTTTTAAATATTATTTATCCATTATTTGATCCATTTAGGGTAATTTTTGAAAGAAGTGTTTGGAGCGGCCACAATTAGTATTTTTGTAAGGCTCAATTATCAATGTTAATGTCTTTAAACTGCAAATTACTAAAGGAAAGTTACAAGGATGTTATTCACATTAAATATACTTTAAAAGGATTTTCATAATGAGTTTGGAAAAACTTTAATGCCTACAAGAATATTTGTTCATAAGTTACTATTTATTCTATGAAATAGGTCTTAAAGTATAAATACTACGTATTTCAGAGCTATATCGCTACATCGAAATATCAACAAATAATGTCATAAGGTATACGTCATTGCTAAAAAGGATTTGGACATTCTAAACTACACATCAAACTAAAATATGAATTAAATGGTTCAGGACACCTTGAAAGCTTTTTAATTATAATTTAATTAACTTACAAGTAAGAATTTATTTCTCTTTCAAATCCAAAACTAAAATTTAAAGGCAGCTAAGGGGAAATCATCAGTAACAAAACAAGGATCGCATCATAGAAGACGAAACTCGACGTGTAACAGTTAAGTGATTGATTTAACTGCAATATTGAGTAGATGGTACAAATTACGTTTTGTAGTTCAATTTTTCAGCAAACCAAACTTTTATATACAATAATGATACTAATGCATATTTAATACAGTGCAAACAATCAAGAAAAAGAATATTTATTTTTTTCTACACCTAACGAAAACAAAAAGCACTTTGACTTCAAAACTTCTATTTGACGAGATTCTAGAGACAAAACAAATTGTATTCTTCTATTGGTGAGAATTGACGCATGCTCTCAGAATTTAAAGTTTACTTCCTGATTTGGCTAAGTATTACTATTTTGGCGACTTTAACTCGGATAAGATCGTTTTCTTGTAAAATATGCTTCTAAAACCTCTTCTCTTCTACTCTTTTTGGAATTAAATTTTTAAGGAATTGAAGCCTGGAAACTCTCTTGGGTCTTTGAGCTATTTAAAATATTGCAGAACAACAAAAAGAAAAAATTTAAATTATCTTGGCTTCTTTGGCTATCAAAATATCTTGCCAAATAGTAACCTTTAATTTGACCAATAATAAAATGCAACCAGTAATGCCCCTAGACGTTTGTCTTATAAGAACGTCTAAAAACAAGATCACTTATACTTTCCTATTGGTCAAATTAAAGGTTACTATATTTTGGCAAAATATTTTTCTTGCCAAAGGAGCCAAGGTTTTTTATTCCGTCGAAGCCTATCGGAGCCTAACGCTAATATTCGAGTTAAAATTGCCAAATTAATGAGTTTTAGCCAAATGTGGTAGTTACAACTAATTTATGCGAGCACTCGTCAATTCTCACAAATAAGAGAATCCGGCCGGTCATGTCACTATACTCTCATGTCGGCTGCTACCGAAAGCGAAAATAAACAAAAGCGTTTTAGATGTGTAGTTTCCCGACTTATTATATAACAATGTGATCCCTAAATTAACTAGTAAGACATTCAAGTAATCTTGTATTTACAGGACATATTAATTGCGTCCTTAGAAAAGCTATGTAAGTTTCTATTTTACTCTTCAGTTAAATTAATTTTCTCATTCAAATTCAAATAACTTTTACCTTCCAAAAGTTGTAACTCATATATTTAATTATTAAGTAAACTACTTTTTCTGAAATATAATTTTTCATTGAAATTTGAACGTATGAAATCTTAGTTATCTGCTTAAATATTTATTTTGAGTAAAAGTTCTTTAGTGACTATGTTCGGTTAATTCTAGGTTACTGATGAAGTATCGCTATATGCAAGTTATATATATATAGGGTTTTAATATAGGGTAAAAAACGCATTTTTGCTGAAACCATCAATCTAACTTGTTTTGTAAAACATGGTACAGATTTGTACTCACACCTTAATATTTTTTGCTATCTGCCAAAAATCTCAGTGCGATTCCTATGTAGAGGAATATGATTAATAAAGGCCCTAAAAAATGTATTGCTGTTAAAAATTCCCGAAATACAAGGGCAGTATTGACAAGCAGTTAAATCCCTATTCCAGAGGAAGCTGGGGAGCCCAGTCGGTTAAGGCGTTCGCCTTGCATGGGGACTGTCCTCAGTTCGGTCCAGGCATCGCCAAAATAACTGTTGACCTGTAAACGGCCCATGCATCCAACAATGTCCGACGCATAATACCCTGTGTAGAGTGAGTGCACATTAAATATGCTCCAAACTTCTGACGCTCCTAATGTCCCCCTTAGCGGTTGCGTTGGGTGCCTCCTCAGGTCGGCTCGTCACCGGACTGTGGTTCTAAATTATGACGCCCTCAAGTAGGCTCTGGTGTGACCATAATTCAAACTAACCTATCCTTATTCCAGATTGCTGCAATAATGAAACCATCAGACTGGACGATGCTTTTGAATGGCCTGGAAGCACTTGGCCGAGCTTTCTTAAGGAACAATGAGGCTGAAATCAACAGAATAATAAAGAATTCCAGCATGCGAGACATTTCAAAGACTATCGCAACATCTGTAGAGGAAAGGCTGAGCTCAGCGATTTCTTATTCAAGCAAACCTGATGTAAGTTTAAGCAAATATTACTTTTTATCTGTGTCCTATGGATGTTAGGATAATATTTTAGACAGTTAGGTTCCTATAAAATAACTGAAATTTTGATTTATTGATCTTTACAATGTCTTTAAACTTTGCCACTTTCATTAAAGAAACATTCATAATCTGGACTTTTCTTTGGAAATGTTATATTTATTACATTCGGTTTATTTTTTTTATGAATAGCTAATAAAATTATGAAGAATTAAAATCTATATTATAATTATCTTAAAATTTTATAAAGTGAACATTTAAATATTCATAATCTAGACTTTTCTTTGGAAATGTTATATTTATTACATTTTGTTTATTTTTTTATGAATAGCTAATAAAATTAGGAAGAATTAAATTCTATATTATAATTATCTTAAAATTTCATAAAGTGCACATTTAAAAGTTTGTTAATCATATATTTAAAATATATTGATAGAAGCAAATAAATGTCTTTCATGGTCCATAATATACTATGTCCAGGACTCGACTCATCCATTCTTACAGTTAATGTAATTAATTTAGTTAATATATTAAGAGTAACTTATGTTATTCCATAGTAACAAAGGGTTTTTATTGGTCTGTTGTGGACAAGTAAACTGCAGTATCTAGACCAGTGGTTCCCAACCTTTTCTGGACCATCGCCTCGTATTTTAGGTTGATCAACATCCATCGCTCCCTTTTATTTTCATGTTATGTCTAATCATAATTTGAGTTAAAGTGTAACTATAAAACAGTTTTATAACACTTACTACCGTTTATAAAAACAACCAAAGAAGCTTTATCCGGTCACTTTTAAATAAAATAGAAAAAACACATATTTTTAAAGAACAAAAGTAAACTAATTAACAGATATTTTTACTGGTTTCTAGAAAATTTAGGAGAGTTTAAAGTAAAAATTGGCTGGTTTGGTTATGGTTGGAGAATGGTTTTACTGTACAAAGGTACAACATTATTTTAATTTTCCCCCTTTGAATACTCATCGCCCCCTGATCGCCCCTCAAGTATTTTTTGCCCCTTGATAACACACATCGCCCATTTGGGGCGATCGCCCCCAGGTTGGGAACCACTGATCTAGACCAATGACTTGAACCACTGTTGTAAGCACTCACTAACACTACACAATAAGAAAGTATGCTGAAAGACTGGTTTTTTCAGTACAAAAATGGTCCAATTCATCGTGTTGGTTACTGCAGCTTATCTTCCCAGGGCAGTGGTATCCCCAGTAGCAGAATTTCAAAAAAGAATCTCCAGCAAAATTTGTCTGTCTGTCCCACTATTTATTTGCAAGTTTAAAACTAATGTATTGCTGCATTTCTGCTACTGGGATGGTTACTATCAGAGATTGGAGTTACGCGTTACTTGTAACAACTATTTTTTTCAGGTAACGCCGAGTAACACCGTTAGATTTTTCAGACAGTAACTGTAACTTGCAGTCCCTGGACAAATTATTAGACGCACTGTACTTTTTTAGTAATGATGAAAACATACCAAAGAATGCCATATCATTAAAAAAGATGTCGATATATGCATTAAGTATAGCAGATAGTATTTTCTATTCAATAGCTTAAGTTTAGGAACACAAATATCCTTCTAAAGGTACATGAAATCTTGCAGTGCATCTAATAATTTGTCCAGGGACTGTAGTTACTTTTAGCTGTAACAAAGTAACAAAAAATTTAGTTACTTTTCTGTTGCTTCTCACGGCTCTCTTCATGGATATTTTTGGCGTTCGGCTTTAACTTTTAAAAACGTTGAATTTATGTTCTTAACTTTTTCCAAATGTCCATTTTTTTAAGTCTGGGTTCTCTTTGAAAAACGGTAAAATGACTAAATTAAAATTTTTATTATAACTTTAAATTTCTAAAAGTAACGATGATTTTTTTACTTTTCATATTAAGTAACTGTAACAGTTACTTTTTAAAAGTAATTTTCCAATCCCTGGTTACTATTAATTATAACCAATTGTTAACACATGTACCTTTCAAACTTCAGGCTTTGATGAATACAGCCACCGAAGTCAAAGAACGAGGAGCTGTAGTAGCCGAGTCTGTAAAACAATACTCAGCATTTCTCATGAAACAAGCCCCCATTGGTTCTACGATCAAAACTCCTGACGATTTCGACATTGACCATCCCATAATAAAAACAGAAATGGCATCTACAATCAACAAGGAGGACTTTGAAGCTGAAAATATTATAGAACCGGTTTTTCATCATTCTACTATTCCGCCTCAGAAGAAGGATGATATGCTTGAAACTGTATTAAAACGGTGCTTGAAACTGTATTAAAACCGGTGCTTGAAACTGTTACCACTGATAAAAGCTCAAAATCAAGTTCTGTCCCTTCCCGTCCAAAAACGCACACACTTTCAAAGGTAAGTAAGAAAAAATAATCTTCTAAATGAATCTTTCATTGAATTTAACTTTAAACCAGCATACACACTAAAAGCTGCTAGGTTATTTGGTTATTCTCAACTAATCTTACATAAATTCTGCTTTATTATTTTTAATGGGAAAGAATTGTTTTTAAAAATGTTAGCTAAATATTTCCATGTCTGTACCTCTCTTCCAAAATCGGTTCTATCAGTCATATCTTAAAAAATAAAAAAAATTTAGTAAGGTATGGCATCAGAAGCTGTATATAATAATTTTATGCTTATATACTTTTCGTAAATCTGCCTGTAGTTCCAGACATCTGTCTACCTGTCTGGCAATGAACAACCCCATTTAAATAGCATTAAAATTTAATTTTTAGTTGCTGTTGCCAAATCAACAATAGCATGAAATACTTTATTTAAAATTAATATTTAAAGGAAAAGCTTTTCCAAATTGGTGAGAAATCAGACATAGAAGAATTAACTAAGTTATTGCCTTTTTAAGAATGAAATAGGCTTCGTAAAAATCAAGTTTCCAAAGATGGAAGGTTTGACTAAAATTGAGGTAGTTGAGAAATTTATTAAACTCCCAGGAATTTCGTTATCACCTTTATCTAGGGACCTCTGTCCTGCGAAACATGTCAATTTTCCCCACAATAAAACTATTTTCCCAACATTTATTGAATCAGCACTTTTTTTCTTCGTGTTTCATGCACACCAAGTTGTGCATAATGATCTGAATAATTCTTAAATTCTGGTAACTCTGAAATCGTTAAACTCTGGCGATTTTAAAATCAAGAGACTTCCTCAATGCAGAAAGTTGCTATTAAAATATAAACTTTATTAATAATATATACTTTTTTCCAGTTAAGTGATCGGGCAAGAGAGCGGAGAGTCCCATCAACTAAAATTGGCCGTTTGTTCGAATACTCATGTATGAAATTACCATTTGTTCCTATGTTTGTACAATACTATAGCATTTTAATAACAATTGAAACTTTTTTCTATGTATTTGTAGTTGTAAAATGCCCCGAAGCCACTGATTAACTTTTTGTTACATATTTTATTAAAATTAACAATAAAGCACACACTTAATATTCAAAATAAATTTTTTTACCTTGATTGCATATTTTTTAAAGTCAGTTGTTAGTCAGTTTTAAAGAGTGTATCGTTGAGATAGTAAATTAAATTTTTAAATATTTTAACTTGATCAATGATATTTCAACCTGTATTCTATTTATATGAAGTTATTTCAAAGTGCGTCTAAACTCTAAACTATTACATTTTTTTTAATCTTTAGAATCGAGTTTTAAATTGAAGTAAATGAGGTTTAATTTTTCATTAATTAACTCAATAAAACTTGAACCTGTATATTATATAACTCCTTTATGTAAAGTTATTTAAAAGTGTGTCTAAACTATTTTTTTTATATTTATTATTGATTTTCTTTAAACTGTAGCTCTAGCAGTGTCCGTCAGTCTAGGCACCGCAGCCGAATACGTCCAAAGAAAAGTTTTGCCTAAGAGCGAGAAAACCTCAAAAGACATGAATTTACTCGCTCACAACACGTACCTCAGTGAAGCCAGCTTGAACAAGATTGTGGACAGTCTCTGCAAGATGAGGGGAGCGGCTTTGAAACTGGGTCAAATGCTGAGTCTTCAAGGTACTAAGAACATTTATTTTATAAAATACTAGCTTTATAAACCCGGCGTTGCACGGGTGTACCCTTAATAACCCTAATTAGTAGGGATTTTTTACGTAAACTTTTATTTTATACCAATTGATCCCTCCACTGGTCTACTCTATCAGGATATAATAATCTTCCATTCTGATATAAGGGGTTGATTTTATCCAGGCCCTTCCAGGAGTTTGAGGGCTTTCCCATAGGCCCCTGTTCAAATTGCCAGAACAGCTACATGATATAATGGCCTGTTTCCATTTCACAATTAGCGCAAAACGAAACTGCCCAAATGTGGTAAACATTCCACTTAATATTTCATACAACTCGATAGGGTTGGGGGACCCAGTCGGTAAAGACTTTCGTCTTGCATGTGGTAGGTCCCAGGTTCGGGTCCGGGCATCGCCAAAATAACTGCCGACCTATAAACGGCTCATGCAGCCAAAAATGTCCAACGAATAATACCCAGTATAGAGGAAGGGCACTTTAAATATCCTCCAAATTCCCAACGCTGCGTACGATGTCGCCCTTAAAAGTTGCATTAGGTACCTACTCGCGTGTCGGCTCGTAACTTGACTGTGGTTCTAAATTACGAATCCCGTTTCTAACAGCACTCACATGTAGCTTTAATGCGACGATAATTCAAACTAACCCTAACCCATGCAACTGGATGGGAGTAGCTACCCTACGTTAAATTTTCAACTTCGTCAAAAGCGCCAATGCCAAAATTCAATCGACCATTACGCCATCTTATCATAAAACAACAGACATTTATCCTCTTGTATGGTTGGAAAAGTTTTATAAAGTACAAATTCCTTATTTATGCCGAATGTATTCCGGTTAACCTAAAGAATTTTGACCGGCAATTTTACGATTTCAATCTTTGGCGAAATTAGCAATTACATTGACAATTTCTAAATCTTAATCTATTTAAATCTTAAACGCATAAAATTTATTCTGAAGTTTTCTTATACTAATATTTTATTAATTAGATGCTTAATGATTTTAAATAATTATTTACTTTTAAAATCCATTCTTCGGCATTTGAAAGTTCCAATTTTTTTTTAAAATCTGGTCTGCAATTTAATGAATTTTTCCGTTGTTTTAAGTCGGCCAATTTGAAGTTAGGTAGGATTTTTGGTCATTTCGAGATGGCAACCCCATCTCGGCAAGTGCCGGGGTTTGTTATCATTTCGACTTGGCTACATTTTTGAAAATTCGCTAAATCCGGCCATGATTCTTTAGGGTAACCTATATTCCTCCATATCTTACCATTTGTAAACATCAATTAAATTAAATTCCGAAACATAATTTAAATCTAGTTGTGGAAATCTGATCCACCCTAAAAAAAATCAGAAGATTTAAAATCAACAAATAAAATAAAATACTGATTGTATTCAAATAACAATCCAGAAAATTAAACCCACATGCTCTTTTTTCTTTTCTTAATTTTCGTTCGCGCTGAATGCGCTGAAATTTCTTTAAATTGAATTCAAAAGTATAAATTCAAATTTTACAATGCTATTCCTATGGGGTAATCAGCTCATGTTTTGCACTCCTACACCCTTTGGGTTCGAATAAAACGTATCCTATAGCCTATTCCTGGTCCAAAGCTACCTCCCCACCAATTTTCAGCCAAATCAGTTCAGCCGTTCTTGAGTTATAAATGGTGTAACTAACACGACTTTCTTTTATATATATATATATAGTTTGGTTAAAATGTTATAGTTGTATTTTACAATAATGCTGATTCTACCAAGTACTTAATTTTATTGTATAAAATTTACTGTTCGATTGTGGAATCCAATATCTCTGGCCCTATAATTGCTCAAGTTATTTGTTTTCCAAATATATATTAAAAATTAAATAGATTAGAAGGTAAAGCTAGTTGTTGTAGTCTTTGTTTTTAAGTTAACATATTTTGTACAATAGGGATTTTGTATAGCATACATACATTTAACATACATGCATTCATTTAACAATCCATATAGGAAGAGAGCTGGGGAGCCCAGTCGGTAAAGCGTTTGCTCTGCATGCGAAAGGTCCCAGGTTCAAGCTTGGGCATTACCAAAATACCTGCCAACCTATAAACAGTTTGTGTAGATAGAAAGTCCAATGAATAATGTTATTATTGCCTACTCGGTTTTGTCGGCTTGTCACTATAATTCTAAATTACAGCGCCTGTCGCCAATATCCCTCGTGTAGCTCTAGTGAACAACTCAATTCGACTCAGCAACAAATATATAACATTTATTTTTACTTTCTGTATCATTTTCTTTCAGTTGTTTCTTCCTAATTATTTTAAATAAATTATGTTTTCCTTTTTTAGACACTGCCATGATCAGTCCTCAGTTAGCAGCCGTGCTAGAACGTGTTCGCCAGTCTGCCGATTTTATGCCCGCTTCACAAATGGAAGTAAGATACATTTCAAAAAAAAAGGTTTTGATTTTGTTTAAATAGATATTTCCAGCCATTTTAACATCTTTAAATTATCTTTTCAAATGTTGTCCTTGGTTAAAATTATTAAAAACGGATATTTAAAAAGTAAAACCAATGAAAACTCGTAAGCAATGTGATTTGGAAAAAATATGCCTGTTTGAAGTTTATCATTATTGTTTACTTCTTGCAAGTATTAAGGGGGAAATGGGAGCAGGTCTCAAAATCTAAGTATCTCTGTGTTAATCCAATGAAAAAATAATTTTGTAAGCCACAATACTCTGGCTGTTTCGAATATTTTTACAAAGTTTTATGTGATAAATGTATGACTTACAGGGCTCTATAATCCCACTTTTTGAAATGGGTTCGGATATTTTTAAAAAATTTCAATGAATAGTTTTACTACAAAAATGTGAACCAATTTCACAAGGTGGACCCTGTAAGTCAGCTACCCAGTAGCACAGCGGTTAGGGAGCTAGCCTTTGGAGCTTAAGGGTTCGGGTTCGAATCCCGGTAAGGCATGGATGTTTGTGTTCGTCAATAAAAGCCAACCTGGTAGCACAAACGGTTAGGGAGCTAACCTTTGGAGCTTAAGGGTTCGGGTTCGAATCCCGGTAAAGGCATGGGTGTTTGCGTCCGTCAATAAATGTTGTTATTTGTCTATGTGTTTGTGTCGTCTCTTTCTTTGTGTGTCTCTTGTGCCTGTGTCATTTCTGGGGTTGGGTACAATAGACTTGAGGTCGCAGTGCTTGGCGAACTTGCCCCCTTGAACAAAAATATTTTTTTCCATTGGATTAACACAGGGACATTTCAGTTTGGTGACCCGCCCCTAAAAAAGTTGTAAAATTGTATTGATTCAGGGCGAAAATTCACATGAATCTGCAAAAATCTAAAATTCGCATTTTTCTTTCTATTCCAGAGTGTTTTGGAAGACGAGCTTGGACCCGATTGGAGGGACAAAATGTCCGAGTTCAATCCTAAGCCATTTGCAGCAGCTTCGATTGGTCAGGTACATGAAGCAAAGCTTCTCGACGGTACAAATGTTGCCTTAAAAATACAGGTAAAATTTCAATAAATATTATCCATATCTTCACAAACCTTTGATAGTTTTAGAATCTTCAAGAATGAAACCTATTTTCGGTGAATTTTAAAGGTCTCAACGTTAAGATATTTAAAATTGTCAAAATAAATTCAGATTGACTCTAATTGTTTCATCTGCTACAATATTAGCTGGTATGTGTGACAAATTCCAGATTTTTTTTCACAGTCTAATACGTAGTGTAAAGTTTTATTATGAAAATATTTGCTGCGCAAATAATCAAAATCAAATACAAAAGTTTATTTCATACTATATCGTCAGTCAAGTGACAAAACTACAAATGCGCAAAACCACTGGGATGGAAAACTGGATACTAATTAGCTCATCGTTTTCAATAACCGTCAAACCGTAGAATTTGTACACTTGTTGTTTTGTCATTTGACCCGACGATATATGTTACATATTCTAAGTACACAGGCCAAATTTTAAGGAGCCATTTTCTTACTTGCACTATTTACAAATTATATTTTTTAATTATTGTTTTGTAATCATAGTTTTTAAAAATATTTAAGACATTTGGTTTTTAATTCCAGTATCCTGGAGTTGCCAAAAGCATTGAAAATGATATTTCATACATTACGAAAATGGTAAAATTCTGGGATTTTGTGCCTAAAGGTAACTTTTTAACTCCTTATACATATTTCATCTAAGTTCTCTTGATGGTTAATAAAGTGACAATTATAAATGACATTCAAAATCAGGGAAGGATTTCTAAATAGACTGAGTAAGCTGTAGCCTAGACGGCGAATTTTTTGGGGCGGCAAATTTTACGACCCATTAAAGCGGCATTCAGAATAAAAAATTAATATGAAGATACGAATATTTTTAAGAAAGGAAACAAATAATTTACATTAATTCGTAAACAGTAAACATTATTTTTTTATTATTATTATTATTATTTTATTATCAAGAAAACAAGTACAAAATAAACACTCTGGGGATTTAGAATCCCATACGAGTGAAAAGAAATTCAAGACATTTTTTTTTTATAAAACAATACAGGGTAGATATGACAATGAAATTTGGCAAAGTCGTCGGTGCTATTTAAAAATAAACAATAGAGAACCCAAAATTGAATTAAATTGAATCAACTTAAATTATCAACTGAAAACAGATAATTTTTTAGCTTTTTTTTGAAAACGGTGACATTTGGTATAATTTGCAGATCAACAGGGAGATTATTGTATTGTTTAGGAGCTAAATAAAAAAAACTTTTGTGAAAAATCTCCCTGTTGGCTCTGGGTATATTGAAAATAACGTTTGGTCGTCTAGGATTGACTATTTCTCTTTTATCACATAAATTGGGATTTAAGAAGAGATTGTAGCTATTTTTATAGAAGTGTAGATGATGAACTGGAACTATGTCGAGTAATTTGTAATCTTGGAATGTAATACTGCGATTATTGTAATTAAGAATTAATTTAATAAATTTATTTTGGAGATTTTTGACTATGGATATATTTGATTCGTAGTCCCCCCCCAAATAGACAATCCGTAGTAGATTCTGGGATGAACCCATGCATAGTAGAGCTGCTTAAGAAAATTTTGATTAACTAGAAGAAAATTTTGATTAACTAGAAGACATATATATAGTACTGATATTTCGTAGAAAACATGGTCGCTGCGAGCGCAATTGCACCCCTTCCGAGTTTTCGAAGTTGAAAGAAAAATAGTGGAACAGTTTTTAAAAAATCGCCTATTTCGCTTTCGATTTAGTGTGTAAAGGTAGATGACTCTATTGTGTGTATCTATTTTAAACAGCACATACCACCCTATTTTGCAGCTAACCAGCTACCTTTCCCCGAAGGGGGAGAATATTGTGACAGAGGCCGCAAATCAATCGTAGCCTATAAGCGGCAAATCCTTAAATCCGGCCCTGTTCAAAACAATTATATTGTATTACACAATATAAATTAATCTAAATTACAGGTTGAAGAACATTTTAGACATTGCATTTGCATGCATGGCATTTGTATTTGTCGATGAACAAGCACAATCATATAAAACCTTTATATCATACAACATTTCAGTAAACTATTTTTCCATACTCCTTTTGAGATCATGTAAGTTAACTGAGGTTAAATTTTAAATAATTATATTCGCAGGTATGTTTGTGGAAAATGTGATGGCAGTAGCTAAAAGGGAATTAAGAAGAGAAGTTGATTACATTAATGAAGCTAAATCTGGAAAACGTTTTAAGTTAGTAAAAAGTTTGTTTCAATTATTTTGTAGTGTGTATTTTAAGCCCTGTGAGGGACAGAGACATATAAACCAGTCACCTGACAGTCAAATTTTCCAGCAACACACATAATTTTCAAAAATTATATTTATTTTTTAATTACTAAATTTTAAAATTAGGTGTGTATGAAGGAATCATTTATAATCATTTGCTACAGATATATAATTTTTCAATTTTATAAAGAAATTAAATTTTCCTTTAAAATTTGTTTATCATGTAGTGTAAACAAGTTTAAATTTCAACCAATTTGCTTATCCCTCATAGGGTTAATAAAAGATAACTTAAGGCTGGGAAACAGGATTACTATAAAGAACATATTGATCAATTTACACAAAAATATCTAATTAATTTTATTTAAAATGAATTAATTTTGTTTTCTAAAAACTATACTTTTTTTTTCTTTTAAAATTAAGTTACCTATGGTTTTAAACACACTCATTCATTTATAAAAAAAATTACTCCGTTTGCATGTTAATAGTGTATTTGTAATTGAAGAGCTTAGTGGAAGAACGTGCTAAGTGACAAAAAGGTTAAAATGAGAAAATGATCTTTAAAGATTTTTGTTTGCACTCAGAACTGTTAAAAAAAGGCACTTGTAAACCGTAAAAAATTGACTAAACTTAAAGTTTATGAAAAAGGGGAAACTTCTTATCATTAAAGAAGTTAGTTATATGTCCATTGACCCAAAAATAGCAATTTTTTCAAAAATGTCAGTTAGCACGATCTTCCACTAAGCTCTTCAATTGTGTGTACTAGTCAAGTACCTGAATGTGGTACATGACTAGAACTTGGTGAATATTTCACTACGAGATTCTTTGTACGTTGATATGAAATGTTTTCATTCTATTTAAAAACGAGGGAATATTACATATTTATTCTTTGAAATATAAATTAATTTTTGCAAACGATAAGTAATAATTATTGAATTTTCGAAATAAAATAAATGAAACTAGCCAAATTTAGCATGTAAATGTTTAATATAGAATTAATGCTGTGTTTGGCTCCTTTTTACCTGTTAAACATAACTGTTGTGCGGAAGCGGGTTAAGTGACAGATTCTGTTACAAACCTACTTGTTGTTTTCTAAAAACTATACTTTTTTTCCTTCTTTGTAAAATGAAGTTACTTATGGTTTTAAAAACACTCCTTTATAAAAAAAATTACTTCATTGGCATGTTGATAGCGTATTTGTAATTGTGTGTACTAGTCCAGTACCTGAATGGTTATACATATTTGTTGTAGGGCACTATTAGAATCTTTTCCTGAATACTTAGTACCTCAAGTTTACGAAGAGCTGTGCACGAACAATTTATTAGCTACAGAACTGGTATATGGGACTCCTGTAGATAAACTTCAAAATGAAAATCAAGGTTTAAGAAATCAGGTACTTAAGATTTTTTTAGCCTACTTTTCTTTTTTAATTCGAAAGAGTTAAAAAAATGAAAAAGTAGGTATTGACATGCGGTCGATGTCCGTCTGTCAGTCCGTACCCCCTTCCAAAATCGGTTCTATCCATCGGATCTTAAAAATTCTTTTTTTGTTAGAAAGCTATGACCTCAGATACCCAACTTTCATACTTTTTGTCCGTCTGTCTGTACGTCCAGACGTACATAAATCTATCTGTCGGCGAATTTCCCATTGAATTAGCATTGAAATTCAATTTTGAGTCATTTAAATCACTGTAGGTATTGAAATGCGGTTGATGTCCATCTGCCTGTCTGTTCGTATGTCTGTCTTTCCGTCTGTCCGTATCCCTCTTCCAAAATCGGTTCTATCCCTCGGATCTTAAAAATTCTTTTTTTGTTAGAAAGCTATGACCTCAGATACCCAACTTTCATACTTTTTGTCCGTCTGTCTGTACGTCCGGACGGACATAAATCTACTATCTTTCGGCAAATTTCCCATTGAATTAGCATTGAAATTCAATTTTGAGTCATTTAAATCACTGTTGCCAAATCAACAATGGCATGAGAAACTTTATTTATTTAAACACATTTGAAGAAAAATAATATTTTCATGAATCAGTTTGGGAATGACGTCATAAAATGTAGCACAATTTGATTCTTTGATTATTCATTAATTATCTACCAAGAAAGTGGCAAGGCATACTTTTGCATACAATTATGCTTAGTTTTAATTTACATTTCTTATTTTTAGCCTACTTTTCTTTTTTTAATTCGAAAGAATTAAAAAAATGAAAAAGTAGGTATTGACATGCGGTCGATGTCCGTCTGTCTGTCTGTTCGTACAGTTCTTCCAAAATCGGTTCTATGAATCGGATCTTAAAAATTCTTTTTTTGTTAGAAAGCTATGACCTCAGAGACCCAACTTTCATACTTTTTGTCCCTCTGTCTGTACCTCCGGACGGACATAAATCTACTATCTGTTGGCGAATTTCCCTTTGAATTAGCATTGAAATTCAATTTTGAGTCATTTAAATCACTGTTGCCAAATCAACAATGGCATGAGAAACTTTATTTAAAATATTTGAAGCAAAATAATTTTTTCATGAATCATTTTGGAATTACGTCATAAAATGTAGCACAATGCGATTCTTTGATTGTTCATTAATTGTTCACCAAGAAAGCGGCAAGGCATATTTGTTGCATACAATTCTGCTTAGTTTTAATTTACATTTATTTTTTTAATGCAGTTTGGAGTAGTTTCATTATATTTGTTATTAATAAATATTTAATTATTCTTCGAACTACAAATAAATCGAGCAGACGATAAATAATATTAAGTTAATTTGTGAATGAATATTAAGGAAAATAGTTGATTTGGGCTTTTAGAAGTGTAAATTATAGCCGGATGCTGTGTTTAGCGATTTTTTTTCTAATGTGTGTAAATCTAGTGTAGAAACGATTGTTGATGATATATACTGTTTTGAACCTTGTTGTTTCCCGATTAGAATTTCAGTAAGTATTTAAGTAACAGGAAAGTAGGCTATTTTAGTTCTTTAAGAACTTCTTGTTTTTAGATTATCTTATCTTGGGTGTAAATTTTTTTTTTTAAATATCTAAAAAATATTTATTGTTGAATTCTTTATTTTATATTATCATTATGTTGTATGAAAGAAATAAGTAATAGTTATTGTTAAAGAAATAAGTAAGAGCTAAGTTTTTGAAATTCGTTTTGTTTCTTCTACGGAATTAGGTATGTGAAAGATTGCTGCGTTTATGCCTGATGGAAATTTTCCTGTTTCGGTTTATGCAAACGGATCCAAACTGGTCCAATTTTCTGTACAACTATGACACACAACAAGTAAGGGTTTCAATTAACTTTATATTCCTAACTTGTTTAAAATATGCTTAGTAATGCTTTTAGTGCTTGATATATGCAACAATTTCCGAATATTTCAATACAATTCCCATAAAATTCAAGTGCAATAATTCGTATGTGCTTCATAACAATAGAAGAGCTTCGTGAATGAACGTACTAAGTGACATTTTTGAAAAAATTGAGATATTTTTGTCAATGAACATATTACTAACTTCTTTAACGATAACATGTTCCTTCTTTTTAATAAACTTTAAGTTAAGTATATTTTTGACCGTTTGTAGGTGTATTTTTAACATATTTAAGTTCAAACTAAGAACTTGAAAGCTCATTTTCTCGTTTTCACCTTTTTGTCACTAAGCAGGTTCTTCCACTAAGCTCTTCAATAGTATATGGGCCTCAAGGCAATATTTAATATCAATTCTATTCGTAACTGTCAGGTTAATGACGGTATCTATCAAAAACTAGGGGTGTGAAACACCACACGACTTTCACTAACAGATTACCACTCACGCACTAACAGATTTTATGCATAGCTGTGCCTTCTGCACATTAACATTTTTTTTAAACTTAGTGGTCCTGTCTGATGTGTAATATTAACCTTGTTCTAAGTTTGAAGTCTCTCTTTTCATTTTTCAGCAATACCAAAAACTTTTTAGAATCGTCGCCCTTTAAGAAGGACTGTCAGTCCCATAGAGCTAATACATTAGTTTTGAAATCACAACTTTTGCAAAAGAATTGATTTGCCATGTGATCCCCTTTTCACCAGATATGTGAATCATCATAACATCCATTTAAAACAAAATCGAAAAGGAAATAACAACCCTTTTATTTAATTATTAATTGATAAAGTTTTAAAATAGTGTCGCCGTCTGATGCATATTTTTAGCATTTTAAAACTTCAAAAATATATAATTAAAGAACTAGGGGGAAAAAAATGTGTTTCAAATTTGTTTCATTTCGATATGTTGATTCTCATACCTGGTGAAAAAGGGCTAACATGGCAAAGCAATACTTCTGCAAAATTTGTGATTCAAAAACTAATGCATTAGCTCTATGGGACTGACAGTTCCTCTTAAAAAGTGTAGAAAACACAAAAATGTCCATTTTGGATTTTCGATCCCATCACAATAAATTCATAGCCTTATATTTTAATTGAAAGTTACTAGGACCATTTTAAATCTTAAGCACATTCCTTACTACACTATCCTTGCAACCATGTATTGCTTCAAAACCAATAGTAATTGCCTGGGTCATTTTTTTAGATACTGCAGTTGATCTACCCAAAGCAGAATAATTATGGTGCTGCTTCACGAGAATCGGACTCATTAAGGGTTTCTAACTGACACAGGGTTGCCACGGTCCTTGAAAAGTGCTTGAAATAAAAACATTAATTTTCAAGGTCTTGAAAAACATTATCAACCTTGAAAAGTCCTTAATTTTTTGGGTCTGGCAAATTTATTTTCAAGTGAACGTTTTTTCATTAAGCTTAATTTTGGCTTCATTAAACTTTTTCAATGTGAATCCGTTCCTATTTTACTTTTTGATTTATTGTTTATGTATAATCCAAAGCAATACTTCTGGGAAAATTTGTGATTCAAAAACTAATGCATTGCTCTATGGCTGACAGTTCCTCTTAAAACTGTAGAAAAAACAAAAATGTCCATTTTTGGGTTTTCGATCCCATCAAAAATAAAAACATAGCCTTTTTATTTTAATTGAAAGTTACTAGGGCCATTTTAAATCTAAAGCAAAATTCCTTAACACTATCCTTGCAACCATGTATTGCTTCAAAAACCCAAAAGAAAGGCCTGGGTCATTTTTTTTTGATCCTGCAGTTGATCTACCCCAAAACAGAATAATTATGGGTCTGCTTCACGAGAATCGGGCTCATTAAGGGTTTTTTAA